>JAKOGI010002139.1:0-138451 GCA_029747015.1 Carnegiea gigantea
TATGTATGTGTGTGTGTGTGTCTGTGTGTCTGTGTATGTGTCTGTGTCTGTGTATATGTGTGTGCGTGCATGTATACGTATGCATACATGCATACATATATGCATATATATATATATATATATATATATATATATATATATATATATATATATATATTTACACGCGCGCGTTTCTACATATGCATATATGTGCATACACATATATGTATACATGTGCATATATGTGCATATGCATATATGTATGCACACACACACAGACGCACGTATATGCATATATATATGCACACACGCACACACGGATGGTTGTACATACGCATACATATGCATCTACGTATACATATGCATACATACATACATGCATATATATATATATATATATATATATATATATATATATATATATATATATATATATATATATAATATATATATTAATTATAAACTAGCGTATGGTCGCCAAAGCGTAGGAGAGAACTTAACCCTAGAGTTCTTATTCAATCATGTTGTACTGTTCGACGCTAATTTTTTTGGTGCAACGCCATGTCTGCGATTTATGCAAAAAAGAGCGAGTTGGAGTGGAGTTGTCTTGCGCGGGCTTTGCAGTTCTCCTCGTTTGAGACGTTATCACTTCTTACTCATATTTTTGTTCCCCTTCCTCTTCCCTTGAACATCCCACTTCACCGATTTGAATGCGAGCAAGCCTCCTCTGGCCTCTTTTCTTTCCAAATTCTTCCACCTATGCACATCATCTTTGCTCTCTGTCTTCGATTCTCAACCCATCTCCAACCCCACCAGGGATCATAGGTTGAAGTCTCGAACAGAGAGAGAAGGCATGATGAAGCTATTGTGCTAGGATCTAGGATTCAAATTCAATGAAGCAAATCGACGAAATCTGTAAAGTTAATTTGTAAAATTCTTACCCAATCCCAGTTTTTCCAGTTCAACACTCTAGACGATTCATAGTGCTTTACAACCTGTTGAACTGACCAGTTTCCTCTCCAACCAGTTTAACCAGGCGGTCTGATCTGATTATCTTATCATGGTATATTCCCATTCAGCTTTAGGCAGCAGACATTTTTATAAGGAATTGAATTCTACACCTTTTTCATTTTTTCAGGACGATCCATTTGTGCAGCCGACCACTAAATATCTTGAGGTAGCATAAGAGCATACAGAAGACAATAACATAGCTTTTATATATAGAATGTCAGACTCCCCAACACTGTTGAGAGAACCGACCCGATAATCAAACCGGTCGGCCAAGCGGGTCGATGGTTCAACCGGTCAGACCGTATGGACCGGGGTTAGACCGGTTGACCCGGTTGACCGTCAAACCGGGTTAGACCGGCGCAATCCGGTGAATCTGGAAAATTTTTTTACATATAGTTATAATTTTTTTTTCCAAATTTCACTACATCGTTTTATACAACACTATAAAGTATGACATAAACGTCAATTTAAGACTCAAGTTAATTGAAATTTCTAGCTTAATCTACATTAATAATTAATTAAGCAATAAAAGTTACCAATCAAGTGAGGCAACAAGAATCAACACTTCAGTTCTGCCCACTTGCCCAGCCGCGGTTTAATATATTTAATTAATTTTACTCTTTTGTTTAAATATACTAGTGTGGACCCGTACTTTGCACAGTACATATTACAGTATATATAATATATTATATATATATATATATATATATATATATATATATATATATATATATATATATATATATATAGAGTCAAAATAATCGATGAATGTTAATTGTAGACAAAGTTAATATTATAATTTAGAAATTTATTAAAAAATATGAATAGATAACACTTTTATGCATAATCATTAAAACTCAATAATTAAAACAACATATGATTATCAAAGACACGATATAAAGTATGACAAATATTGTACATAGTCAAAATGAAACTAAAAATCATGCTAAATGATATGATAATACGTTAATTTGTGGTGCCAATGACGAAGAATTCACATTCTCTTCTTGTATCTACATTAAAAATTAAGTTCTTAGTAATAATTTGATTAGCAATGATATAATGAAGATTACAATTATATCTTGTGTATCTGATGTGCCTAGCATCAGTCTTCCATAAGTAATACACATCCTCCTTCCAACTAACTGGCGCAATAAGAGTGATAGACAATTCTACTTCATGGTATCATCGAGGCTTCATAACAAATATTCATGGTTTATCTATACAATTATTTATAATTGCATATACTGATAGATGACCATACGGTTATAGAGAATGTTATAATGAGATAGTCAGTAATCAAAAAATAAAGTGTCCAAAACATGATGTACAAGATAATACATATGTTACATATGAATCCAATTGTGTTGTTGTATATAAAATAGCCCGAGCATCCTTATGAAGAACAATAAATCTTCTATAATCTGTATGATCTCGCAATAAAACTAACAGATTTACGTACAATTCATGTAAAAGAATATAGTACATAATAATGTAAATTGTTCAACTAGAAATTGAGTTAATTTATACCCTTCATTATCTATTATTTGCTCCAAAATAAATGATTAAATTAGAATTTTAATATTATTTTATTTATTTTGTAGGAATTGAAAAAACTTGATAAAAATAAATAGTGATCAACGGATTAATATTGGATCAATTGGAGAAAAGAAGAAGAAGAAGTACCGGCACAATCACCGTGGCCCAATTACCCCTCCCTCTTCCATTCTCAACTCTTTTTCTCTCTCTCTTCACACTATGCATGTCCGCCTTGTTCTCCCGCAGCCTAGTCCGTGAGGCCCATTTGCGTATTCAATGCCAACCCAACCCGAAGCCCCAACTTCCCTTCTCTCTTTCTCTTCTCTCTCATAAGGGTCAATTCTCTTCTTTTCCTTTCCTTGGCCCGCACGCGCCCGTTTTCCACCTTATGTGGGGGTCTGGATTTCCCGTCCAAACTGGCCTATTTCGCCCCTAACCCAACCCCATCCAAGACCAGTTCTTTTTCTTTCTTTCTTTCACTTAATTCACATGTGCTTGGACATGATATCCAACCCTCCCTCCCTTCTTCTTTCTTTGCTTTGCTACCCAGAAAAGCCTGACTCCACCTTCTTGACGTGCTGGTGTTTCATCACCATCATTCTTGTTTCCACTTGTAGATGTAAACTCTAAAATTTGGTTCAAAATTCAAAATTTTGCTAGAACTGATTTTTGATTTGTTAAGATTTAAAGTCAAGCGATAGTTGCAAATTCAAGTTCGTATTCTTCGTGTATTGGCAAAACTTTAGTCTAGCCTATATTCGAGTTTTCGGTACTGGTCATTCTTTGAATAACTGGATTCTCTATTCGGTTCACATATGCATTTAGATCCATATTTTCATTCCATGCCAGAGCTGAAGGGAGTTGGAGATAAAGAGGTTGAGCTTAATTTCTCTCCTGTTTGTTAAGTTCTCTGTTTGTGTTTTGGTTATCCAAGTTTGATTTTACTTTGTATAATTTGCCCATAATTAAAGTTAATGGTGATGGATAGGGTAAGCTTCTTCCTGATATTGATCTTCTAGTATAGCGTTTTGAAATAATTGGTTACTAATTAACTAAGCCTTGACAATTTAATTCAATGGTATCACATTTAGTTTTATGGCGATCTAATTTTGTAACACATCCCTGAGGATCGACACTCGTACTTGCTACAACGATCAACCATACACTTGCGAAATTCACAACATAAATATACAACTAGAAATGTATAATCAATGGTACTTAACAATGAATAAATTAGATAATTTTTTAGACTATCATAATTTTCAAATTATTATAGAGAAATTAAGATATTATAACTGCTATCAAAAATATTTGCTAAATTTATTATAGCATATTGCTATATATTAGAAATTTTAGTTGATAGTTTCTCATAATTTGCACCTATCAATAATTGCTTCTTCTTAAAAAGTTATTCATTATTTTATTTAAAAAACTCAAAATATTATATATGACGTGGTTGCTATTTGGAATATTGTAACATTTTATAAATAATTATTACAATTAAAAACTTATAAATTTTTTTCACTTATTATATGGGTATAGAAATACTTGTTACAAATTAAAAAAATAAAGAACTTCATCAACCTCTTAAAAGGAACATTTTCAACCATTAATTAATTGTCATTGTGTGAATTTTTGTTCATAAAAAAAAATTAGTATTTTAGGAACTTTAATTCCTGACCAAGAAATATAAGAACAAAAACACCTTATCCCTCATTAAGAACGTTTGGAAAGAAAAATCTTTCGTCTAGGTCTAGCTCTTCTATTAATTTACATCTCTTCTATTTAATCTAATAATAATATGTAAAGTGGCTAATTTCGGATTTACCATTAAAATAAGAAAAGTGAAACTTTAATACTTTATTCCTTCCTTGGATCACTCAAATATTAATACCATTCACAAACTTCAGCACATATATATTTTCAGTGATTTAGAAAAAGTTATTAAAGTATATTTTGTTTTTAGGTAGTTAATAGATTCCACTACCAAAAAAAAAAAAGTCAAGAAATAATATACTTTTAATTATAATGGTAATTATTTTTGTTGAAAATCTGATGGTTGTGATTATATAATCAAATAATCTAATGATATTACGATGATAATTATTTTTATTGATTTAGGAAAGGATATCAAAATATATTTTATTTTTAGGTAGTTAAGAGATTCTATTGCCAAAAAAAAATCAAGATATTATATATTTTTAATTATGATGATAATTATTTTATTGAAAATCCGACGGTTGTGATTATATAATCAAATAATCTAACAGTTCAAAATCTCAAATTTATGAGAAAATTCGAAAAAGCAATGTCATCACAACATTGCTTTTATATTATAGTATAGATTTAATTAATTTTACTCTTTTGTTATTATATATTTGTAAATATTTTTCAAAACATTAAATGAGTAATTTATGATAACAAAATTAATTTATGCCACATGTATATGGTAATTTCCATTAATAATAATAGTGTATAATAAAAAGATCTAAATTATCATAACTAAATATCATAAAATCTTTTTTTCAAGATATTTGCCAAGTACAACACCCCCAACCCCCCAACTCTGTGGCCCCTTTCTCTCTCATCTGATTCTCTTCTTCCTCCCAAACCTTTCATGTCCTCCATTTTTCTCAAATCAGAGCTCTTGTTTTCCAACAAAATAAGATTCAACTTCACCCTCAATACTACAAATGCTTCTCTCTGTCTCACTTCCTCTTCTTTCTCTCTCAATCTCTTTCCCCTTTCCTCCTCCATCATCTCCATGTCCTCTTCTTCCATATATTTTCAGATCTGAATTCTCTAATTAAAAAAAAAAAAAAGAGTAAACTAGATGATGATGTGAAGTCAGTGGTGGCGAGGCAGGCGAACTAGGGTTGCACTGTTGCAATCGCCAAGCCAAAGAGAGAGGGCGTCGAGGAGTTTAGGGCTGCGAAATCATTTGGGCTCCAAAAAAAAAGTTTTTAAAGAACCTGGGAAAACCCGGTTCCACCTCGGATTGGACGGTTTGACCAAGTTAGCCGGTCCAACCGAGTTTGGCCGGTTTTTCCCGGTTCGACTGTCCGCACGGTTTAACTTGATTTCCGGACTGTTGATCTGACTGGTTCCCGGTCCAACCGGTCGGACCGGCAGGTCCGATTTTCTTAACCATGCTACCCAATTAACTGGAGCTTACTATTACGTTCAGATGGCTCCTTAGTACAAAAGAATATTCTGCTAACACCACCGGAGAACAATTCTTCAAAAGAGAACTATGAAATTCGTTGTTAATGAAACACATTATTTCAATGTTTCATGTCCACCGTAGCCTAGTCATTATTCTATGTTCTTGCCACTTGCCCTAACCCTGTAGCATACTCTAGGAGGTTGTGGGCTGGCATGTTCCTATTTTGTTCATGCTTTGTGTTTGTTGTGGTGGTGGAGCTTACTGTACTTGGTTAAGCCTGCTTGATGTACTCGCAAATTATTACGTATAATCAGATGGATAATTCAATTGTCCACCCGGGTCCACCAACAACAATTTTGAGTCCTCCAACTGTTGAGCCCCGGCCCATTTTTTTTTAAAAAAATTCATGCTCCTCAATTTTTTGAAATCGCGGTTTTCATTCTTCCTATTGTTCGATTACTCTTCATTGCTTCAATTATTTTAGTGTTCAGCAATTATTTAATGGTTGGATTTGATCTTAACGTCGCTATTGATGTTGAATATTCCTCAAAATAAATTGTTCGTCAAGTTTGATAGCATTTTTTCGATCTCTATTTTTGTTTTCGGGATTGAAAGTTGTATTCGTTAGTTTTGCGTTTTGATGAGTTAATTTCGAAATTTTCAAACTGGATTGCATTCATTCCATGTAAATTTTGGTTTGTGACATACCAGAAATAATAGCTCACCATTATGAGCTATGTGCTCACTAAATATAGTCGTTGGCTCACTAGAGGTATACATTTAGTTCACTATAAAAAATATGTTGCCCTGTGCTACAGAGCATTTTTTTGCTCCCTAAAAGAAACGTTTGTCTCATTAGATTTGACCTGTGTGCTCACTGATGTTGCATTATAGTTCACCACAAATGTTATGGTTATTTTTCCAGATAATATTTTCATTGTTGCTATGTACATATGCGAAACAACAGCTCACCAATATGAGTTATGTGCTCACTAAATATAGTCGTTGGCTCACTAAAGAAATACATTTAGCTCACTTATATTGAGCTTGTATTCAGCAATCATAAATCAGTTCTCTGCTCACCAAATGTAATCACTATAATTAATCTTGTGTCGAACAGGGGAAACAATAACTCACTATCAGTATAGCTCACTATAAAAAAATCTGTTGCCTTGCACTATATTTTATAACTCACCAAATATCTATCATGACTCATCAAATAAATGGCATAGCTCACTAAAAAGAATAGTATAGATAGCCAGCAAATAATATTGTGAAGTTCTTGAGTTATATTACAGCTCAATCATTTTTTACTATGACATAAGGGTATTTGTATTATATTTTGTGAGTATAATAGAATTGTAGTGAATTAATTAAATATAATCAAACTTACAAATATATGGCATAGTTCACTAAATATATGCCATAGCTTACTAAAAAAATATTGTTCACTAAAAAAGTATAGACAACTACAATATAATTTAGTGAGTTTCAGATGAACAATAATATTTTTTTAATACAATAGCACATTTTAATAAGTTATATAATACTTTTACTAAATGAAACCTAGGGTACATAAGATGCATTGGTTTAATCTATTCATTCACTAAAAGTATGTATTAACTTACTAAAACTGTGTCTAAACTCACTAAGTATTGTAGTGAGCTATACATTTTTAGTGAGTTGAAATTCGATTGTACAACTTCTTCTGTACAACCGGTTATATGATATAACTCAGTAAATAAATATCATATCTCACTAAAAAATTATAGACAACTAGAATACAGTTTAGTGAGTTTCAGATTCACAATAATATTTTTTTAGTACAATAGCACATTTAATAAGTTACATAGTATTTTTACTAAGTGAAACTTCAGCACATAGGATACATTAGTTTCAATATGCCTACTCACTAAAAGTACGTATTAGCTCACCAAAACTGTCTCAACTCACTAAAATATTTTTGTAAGCTATACATTATTTTTAGTAAGCGAAATTGAATACACAGCAACATATTTTAGTCAGCTATAAGGTATTTTTAGTGAGCCAAAATCTGACGGTTTTCTTTGTGGGTCCGATTGTACAATTGCATTTGTACAACCAGATGGGCGATATAACAACTAAGCCGTACTTGGGCCGTACTTGGGCCTTTTGGCTCGTAATGGTCCTTCTGGCTCGTATCCATTGTTGTCCATATCGACTAACAATCATGTCACTCATATGAACTTTCATCACTTCTTTTCAAAAAAAAATCATACATCAAAATGTTGTACATTCCTTGCTAGCCATTTTGATCAATTTTCAATCATTTCTTATCTTAAAGCATTAGGTAACAGCGAAGAACAGTCCAAGCACCACACATTATTGCAGAAGATACAGTTTTTGTTACAAGAGTCGTATGAAGACTCATTCGCTTTCACTGTCTTGAACCCGTGCCTCATAATTCAGCGAATGAGTTCACTGTCTTGAACCCGTGATTCTCGGGTAGCGGTGCATTGCCTGGCCGCACAGAAATTACAACTTCCAAACCTGAAACGAGGATTTTGATGCCAGAATCAGAACAGAAAGAGGGTATCAAATTATCACAGAAGCATTGCAGGATCACAAAGTAATGCTTACCTGCTGACTTGGCAGCTGTTGCTTCTTGATAGACGTCAGTCACAAAGAGTATCTGAGATGGATTATCTACCCCCAAGGACTCGGAGATCTCAACATAGCTGCGTGTCTCTCTCTTGTGCCTGCAGGGAGGAAAACCAGGAACCCAGCTCAGCTTTGTGCGAAGCAAGTGCAGTTGAACTTAAGAACCAACCACATTAGTCATCCCTATTTGATAGATTGCTTGCCAATTTCAAGGGTCAAGTACAGCTTGGGGACCTGGGTCACCTACAGCCAAAAATCTAAGGTATTGATTGGGATTGGGTACACGTCAGTTACGTATAATCTACATGTCAACCACCTTAATTTCACACCTAGGGGCAGTGTCGGTGCGTGTCATAAGTTTGGGAGGTCTGTTGATTTTTGACGGAAGCAAAAGTCACTTTGGGGCACCTTTTTTTTTTGAAATGGCTCTCAAGTTATAAGGCATTGATACAAAATGCCCCATTAACTTTTCGTCTACTTTCTTTTGCAATGGAATAAGGTGGTCAACACTTGTTACATCTAAGGACTGAATTAACCACCACTCAGCAACCCCCCCCCCCCTTTCAAAGAATCCTACATGGAACCCCAGGGTAATTGGTTTGTATTATTGTTAAGTTCCACACAATAGCACTTACCCAACCGTGATGTCAAAGAACCCAGATAGATACTTCCTGAGATCCCCAAATTTCGTGTTTCCGAAAAGAAGCCTCTGTGCAAGCCTGCTGCCACTCGAATAAATATAGACCTAGTGGAAGAGGGGGGGCACCGTAGAATAATGAAAAAAGGAGGGGATCAAGAAAATCTTCAATTTATCAGTTGACTCCATAGATATGCTATATATGGGAAATAAATCAGATACATAGGCAACAGATAAGAAGAAATAAATCAGATACATAGGTAACAGATAAGAAACATGAGCATGTTCATACAATAATTTTGTGTCCATTTTCCAAACAACAGATAAATCACCAAAGCGATTTTTGAGCATTAGATCACAGTGGATCAAGGAATTTCACAACATTGTTCCTAATTCTTTCCTTGTTACGTCATAAGTCATCCATGCATATCAAATCTAGTTTTACACAAAATTGTAACACCAGCAACAACCCCCCCCCCCCCCAAAAAAAAAAAACCCCCAAAAAAGGGGGGGGAAAAACACATACATCATAAGGAATAGTCCAGATATACATAAGGCTGAACAGTAAGAGGACAAATAACTGCCCGCTGTGGAGGGAGGAGGGAGGCATAGCCTCCTGGAAGCTAACAGAACACTGCATACTGTATAGGCTGAATGGTTCTGTATTAAAAATCAGCATTTCCGCCATCAGATATGAAAATAACATTGATTTATTGAATAATCCCTACCACCAAACTAGTCGGGCAGAAGACAACTTTAGTATCTTATTGAAATATTAGCTGAATTCAATTGCCCCTCTGTCATTGTTATAGCCTCGTAAGTCTAGATCTTTCCAAATCCTGCCCTAAGTAGGATGATTGGTATGTCCTCCATCTGCCCACTCCCTTGGGGGGAAAAGGAAAGAAAAGAAGAAATTTGGCCAATTAAACTGCATCCCATGCTTTACCTACCCACACTGTATCACAACAGCTCTCGAATTGAATGGAAAAGGCTAAGCAGGGTGGTATGCCCTACATTAGCATGCTGGAAATGGTTCAGGTTAACACTGATGGATCAGTACTGCTAAAATAAGATGAATTGAAAAGAATCAAAGAATCATAAACAATATTTGGTAGTTCATTCCATATTAGAGCTGAACGGGCAACACATCAGCATTTCAACAGAACTCACTCTAGAACTGTTTCCAGCTGTTTAGTTATCAGTTCTTATTGTGCCTTGAAATATAAGGTGAATATAACATACCATCAAGGAAACTATTGTGCAACGAATGTTTCAGAGAGAATAAGAAGCAAGATCGTGTTGTTGCAACCGCACATGCAAAACAAAATGGACATGGCCACACGGGAGAATAAGGCAAAAACTTGTAAAAGAGAGAAGCCGGAACTAACTTTGATTCCTGAAGCATGCCACCTCGCAAGCGCTTCTGGCACATCATCAAAAACTACTCCCTGCAGTTCACGATTCTGGAATCCAGTTCTCCATGTGTGACCCTGCATTAAAGTATGTGCCAAAATACCAGTAAATAAGACAAACAAGCTGAGTTATTCGTTATCATTTCCACTCACCTGAAGTTGCTTCAGTGCAGTGATTTTTCTGTCAGCTTTAACCATAGCTTCTACATTAGCAACCAAAGCAGCAATAACTGCCTCTTTGCCCTCTTCATCAGAGGGAATAGGGACAGCACCAGCAACACCAGCTTCCAGATCTTCCTGGACCTGCAGAGGAAGAAAGTATTCATCCATCAGAAGCAATCCTGTGCGCTATCAATGCTCTTATTTGTCAAATAAGTAAATGACAAAGCAGAGTTTAGATTTTCATTCATCAAAATCAAAACTTGCAGCAAGAACAAAGACAACACATTTTACACATGAGAGCTTATAGATGAAGCAAAGCAAGGACAATCAACTCTAGAAAGCCATGCTCGCTTATTCACCAATTTAGTGGGGCCAACAAATGGTTTGTGTGGTGGTGCCCAACCACCTTCCCACCAATGGATCATGGATACAAAATACGCTAGGGTAATTTAACCCTCCAAAATAGAATAAAATAAAAAATAAACCCACAACACTCCCTCCCAAGCCCTTTGGGTGTCCCCAAGCGTGATGGGACCCCCTGAGATTGGTCATCTTACAACCCAACCAACCCCCCCCCCCCAAAAAAAAAAAAAATGAAAAAGAGAGGCTCTTCATGATGTATGGATTTCTGTCATCAAGGTCACACAGTGCAGTCCATTAAATATGGATATGCCTACACAACAACCTAATCTATGTTATGACCAATCTGCTTCAGCCTTCAGCATGTTCTACCAGATTCAAGCATGTGCACCTTCAGAGGGGGTGGATGAAAGAAAAGATTGCCTTTCAATTCTTAACAGAGGAATGTTTTCATTAACAAAGCAATAAAACAGATTATAAGAGCTAGAGGAAAATACCTCTTTTGAATAATTTGTGTCACCGCAACAACAGTCATCAGTCCCTTCCCATATCACTTACAAGTGCATAATTAAATTCCCTAGCCAGGGAGCCCAATATTCACAACAGCCATCACATAATGGCCAGCCAGCCACCACAGTGAACTTTAACCTTGCCCATGTCTCACTAATCTTTTATCCACTACCTATGACATGAAGTTAGACCCAACCATAGGGTCAACGACCACTCAAGTCATATAGGCATGGATTAAAAATCATGCCACTCCATGACGAAATAGCCACATTGGAGAGGTTATGAAGTTGAGCAAACGTAGCTTTGACTCCGAGACAATTGCTGCTTCCTATAGGGATTGTCACATTACCACAATTCTGTGATATCGTACCACTATCATAAGCACGACAGAAACTGCAATTTTGAATCATTGTTTGTAGGGCTCATATATCTCTATTATATGTTTGGCACATCCCAACCAAAAATGATGAAGGACTTGAACAGAACTGTCTAAGCTAGACCCGGCAAAACATGACCCAACCCGAAACCCAACCCTGAACCTGACCCAATTTTTAGGATTTTGAACACGAAATTGCGACCTGAAACCCAAAAAACGGGGCTGGTGAGGCTGGTCGGGCCCAGGTCGACCCTACAGGTTGCCGAACATAAAAGTCACGCAAGGGCTGCTGCAGCCAGAGAAGGCGGGAATAATGAAATGTTGGGCCTCCCCAGTTCAAAAGAGGGCTAGGTGGCAAAAGCGAAAATAGTAAAACCCTAATAAATAGATTAAAAGCTTCAGCCTCTCTCCTCTTTTCTTCTCACATCTCGAATCTCGATGCGTGACTCTCGCCTTTCCCATTCTCCCCTCTGGCAGCTTCATTTCCCCTTCTTCAAGGTGACTATGAGTTATCTTTTCTGTCCAATCTCCCTCTTCTCAATTTCATCTCTTAATCGCCAAGGAAGAATTCAAAGATCCACACCGCAACTGTCACACATGGTGCTGGAAGATCGAGACAACGTTGGTAGCGTTGGAAGGAAACCTCCGCTTCCGGTAGATCTGATGTCCCATCCATGGAAGCAAACAACATGCCCTCGTATGCCTTAAACCTATAAATTCGCTTCAATACTGTGTTTTACTTTTAAAAGCTCCATTCTATGGCCTGGTTTGGATATTAAAAGCCTCTTTTTTAAGGATGAAATAACTTAACCTGAATTGGACATCATCTCAAATTTGAGGATGGTGATGGCCTTTTTCATTTTATCGTAATCGTATAATTAATTTTTGGGTCAACAGGCCATTTCAATTTTGTTGGAGGTCCGTTTCTTTTTTTGGGGGGGGGGGGGAGTTGTGTGCTTGTTACCCAGATGACCAGATCCGTAAATCCCATTGAAGAGGATCCACCCTTTCCCACATCATGGTCTATTTGTTTTTATTTTGGCTATTATAATTTTTTTCAATAAAATTGTAGTGAACTTTGAAATTGTTGAATAATCCATGGGTTTGTAAGGAAGGTTAGGTAGGTTGCAAGACAATGCTTCCATATGATATAGATTTCATACACATTGGGTTAATTTGGAAGCATATAAACATAAATAGTCGATTTTATTTGTTTGAGAGAACAGGAAAAAATGGTGCTTTCAACCTGTTGGGTTGGCTCAAAACCCATAAAATTGAAATACACCCAACCCATATTTTATGTGCGCGCACGAATTGATAGGTCTAATTTTTTCACAATTGCACATTGAGATCTAACCTCCCAACTTTACAACAAGCCCAAAAAAGTTGCATCCTGGGAATTTTTTAAGCTTTAGGTTACACCTTTACAGTGTACTACTGCACTAAAGCAAAATTCCTCTTTGAATGCCTTCTACTACTTCTAATATGTAGTTAGACCCAGACACAGGGTTAGGAACCTAACCAAGACAAGGAATATGTCTCATACACCTCTGTATGTTTGACCCAACCCAACCGGCAGGTTCAGTCATTGAATTTCGAGTAGGAGACGCAACCTGAGGGCTCATCTATATACAAAAATACAAGGATAAATATAATTACTGTGTGCGAAACAGAAGCCTATGGCTCTTGTTTGTCCTGTGGTCAACACTACATCACTGTCTACATTGAATCCGTTCTCCCATTCCTCGTCTGCCATCCTCTTGTCTCATACACCGTTGCCTACTAGCCTCCTCATCATTAATGCAGGTTTCCGGCCATCAACTGTCGGTGTCTCCACAGATCCATTCTTATCGTCCCTCCCATATCCAGTCACTGTTACTTTGTGCCATCTGTGCCTTTGAACTCCTTTATCCTTTGATTTTTATCTGATTTTCCTTCTTTAATCTTTTTAATGAAATTAGTTGCCACATTGTAATACATAGTAGTACACTCTCAGAGCTGCTAAGCCCTCTCAGCAAAAAGCTCAGGAACAAATTGTACTTCCTCAAAAGGCAAAAGAGCAATGGAAGCAACTACAAAAAGAGGTTCAACAAGAATGTATCTGCCACCAATGCAGTATCACCTCAATGTAAGAAAACAAATCATGTTCTTACTTGAGCACGCAGCAGCTTAATGTCATCTTGAGTTTCTGGAGAATCATAAGTTGAACTCAAATGCTTTCCAACATTGTCACAAGCATATGGAAAAAGAACATCAGTGACAAATGATATTGGAGTTGTTGTCCCTTCAATGTCAAGAACAATGCAATGCTGCACAATGTGACAAAACGAAAATTAGAAAAAAGCATTGCAGAGTAAACCTGCAAATCGATTCAGGCAATCTCTCAAACTCCTTCAGACCACCCATCAGGAGTATTTTGAAAGCAGAAAGATTCAAACACGTTAACACTTCAATAGCCCAATGAGCTGATAAGCATACAGTGAAAAAGCTATGGAAATGAGATTTATTCTAGACTGCCATTAAGTCACATTATTTCCAACAGCAAATCATAAAAAGACCCAGCAACACATATAACCAAGCATTCAATAGTAGTGATGACCGGTAGCCCAGTTTCTCACTCCCTTGGCTGAGCCAATGTCAGTTCCCCTAAGCCTAGTGAACGAGCTGGCTGGTCCAGGTTGGCCCAGGCTAACTCAGGTTGGAACTCGCTCAGACAATCAACTGGATTGTGGACAGGCCAGTCCAATGTATCCTTTGGCCTTTTCTTGAGAAAAAAATTGAAAAAGAAAAGGAAGAAACCTAATAAGTTTGGACCAGGCTCGTCCATGGGGCAACCAGTCTGTGACTCTGTGAGTCAAGCTGCAGTAGTTACTCAGGGAAATGAGACCAAGCCATTGACCCATGAATCCACTAAGAAAGCTCAGCTCATTTAATTTGGTGAGCCTAGACTTTGCGAGAAGGGCCAGTCCCTCAGCTTTGCTAAGCAAGCCTCCTCATTTGCCAACCAACAACAAAGTCCCTATGGCCCTGTCAATTTTAGCTTAAGTTGTAAAAAACTGTAAGAAGTTGGAAGGAGTTACAGGAAGCTATAAGGTGTTGTATAAAGCTGTAAGAAGAGGTAAGAAATATGAAAATGTTCCATAAACATTTATACAATTTTTAAAATTTTATATGCATAATAGAAAATTTGTTTAAAGAAGATAATGTAAAAGGGCTTGGGTACATTTCCTTTTGTACTTTTGTTGTGCCAAATGCATTATATGATTAGTAAAACAAAATTACGAATGAAAAGATTCCTTACAACTCTGTTCCTTACAAATAATTTTAGGTCTTCTATAATACATGATTAGTCAAATTAATTTTTTTCCGAAAACAAAGTACATGTATTTTTTCTTGATGTTAATCAAAATATTTTACACCTTAAATACAAACATCTAAGTTCTTAGGAACTACAATAATCTAATTTTTAAAAATGGAAACTTCAAATTTTGGGTAAGTACAATTTTATTTTTTTTTTATCAGGAGGTAAGTACAATATTTAACTGTTATAAATGGTAAACCTACCATGGATCAGGAATGAGATAGTTGGAATGGTTTCATTACGTACCCACAATTTGACTATTTTCATGACTAATTTATGCTGAAACTCAAACCTGAATGAAATGTTTGTATTATTACTATAACTATAGAGCTTTCTTTTCATGGTCTTTCTCAATGCTTGCTCCCAAAAAAGGAAAAAAAAAAACCCGAAAAAAAAGAAACCTAAAGGGCACAAAGGAGTGAAAGTTTTAAGCTTAGAAACTTATCGCTACCAGCATCCTCCCTGCCCAGCACATAGGAAGGGAAATTTTGTAATAAGCAACACAAGGAGACAGCTCAGTTTTAATAAAAAAGAGCAGAAAATTTAACAAGCCACGTTAATGAGCTTCTCATGAACAGCTGGGACAAAACTTACTCTGCTTTGTTCGCTCCTCGGTAGTCCGTTGATGCTTTTAATAGGGCCATGGCTAGGAGTAGTCCAATCCAGACCCATTTGATAAAGTTTAATAGCAGCGTCAAATAGGTAGTGGTAACATTCAGCCTGAAAAATTCACAATTAGACAAAAGTAAGAAACTGAAAGATTTAACCATCGCACCTTGGCCTCCCCCAAGAGTATAGAAAGTCATTCCTCCCCTTCCTACTAAGACGGTCAAATGGTAGAACTTAAGCAGTAACTGCATCCATGAAGACAAGTCATGTCCACGTGCACTAGGATGTAGCAGTGAAATACTGACAACATATAGGCAAATGGCAAAAATTTCATGGGGTTTTCTCAGTTAAGTCTTGTAGCCCTTACATTTTAGAGGTAAAAGCCTTCCAACTCTATCATCCATCATAGTTAGAGATTATGTAACAGATACATGAATCCATCGAATACAGAAGTCATCAATGTCCTGTTCTGCTTGGTTTGCATGCAGTGGTGTGTATGCAACTTCAGATTTAGCTAAAGATTTATACGGAAGTAACTATCCAATTTGCACGTACTGTCCAAACTCAAGCAGCTTAGCAATTCTAATCATATATTAAAAATATATCTTGCATACCAAGCCCCAAGGCCACTTTTGGCTACACCCTCATCCGGACCCAAGTCTAAGCCAACTTTCTTTGATCAAGATGGTCACCGCTCCAACATGTCACTCGTTTTCGGCTTGGCTTCTCACCATCCAAATGAAGTCTGATTGGGGCAATCTATGCTTTTTGGGAAGCTTAGAGAGTCTACTTTAGGATGATGCAATAAAATTCCGAGTTAGGATGCATTTCCATTCCCTAAAGTGATAAAAACCCCACCTCATACATTGCAGGTTTTTATCCGGAAATTTTGTCGAATTTGGGTCAAGTTAAAATCTTACCTAATGAAGCCCAAACGAAGTGAGCCCAGTTCTTCTGATTCTCTAAGATATCTACTTTACCCTCGTGAGCTAAAATTGGGCATTGGATTCAACATATTGGGAGAAATGGGCCAAATATGTGGATTATGCACAAAATTTCGGTTTTGGGGCAATATGGAATTGGGCCTCAATTGAGAAGAGTACAGCTGTTATCTATGATATTAATCAGCATGGAGTGATTCTACACATACCAAAGAAGATTTGCCAAGTGGCAGCCCCCATTGGAGGGGTAGAGCCTTCTAGAAGTCTTCTGGAATGAGGGAAGGATCATGAAAAAATACTATTTACCTTGGTTGTAATTATCTTAGTAATTTGATTTATTTTCCTAAGATAATTTGTCATTCCCCCGATTGGTACACTTCTCCCACTATTATAATATCTAATCCTCCCATTTTGGGTATCTCTAAACCTCAATACCTCCATGTAAACTCAACTTGAGTTAAATTATGAATGGAGAGGCATATGGCCATTTTCTCACACTAAAATCTCATCATCTTTTTTTCTCTCATTGAGAGTGGTGAGTAGATTCTTTCCTTTAGAATTTTTCTTTGGTGTTTAAAAGCCTTTAGAAGAGGAATTTGATGGAAAATAATTATCTATCATTAGTATCTTATCTTGGGTATAAACCTCACAATCTATCGATTAATTGAGATTGAATCCAAAGAAAACATCTTTGGTATGATTATTTTCCTATTATCTTTGATCTTGGGAGTTCGAAGATTCATCCTCATCAAGTTGGTATCAGATCTTCTTTTAGGTTGTTATTGAATCAAAACCTTCATTAATTTAAACATCTCACTACCTTTTCAATTTCACCCAAAAAATCCACACTTTGACTCTTCAAAATTTCCTTCAGTTAACTACCTTCATCAACCCCAATGAGTTCACAAAGAACCTTAATTCTAGCCAAACACAATCCTTAACCTAAACATACCTCTAAAACTCCACAAAAATCTTTCGCAAAAAACCCATCATAACATACCTACCCGTGCTGCTTGGCACGACCGTACACCTTTCCTACACTCTCATTCTTGTTCTAAAGATTTGGCACGACCACTGCGTGCCACAGAGCACGACCGTACCCCCTCATTTTTTACTGTTTTCTTTTCATGTCCGTGCTACCTCTAGCACGTTCGTACTTCCGTTGTTTCCATCCTTCCTCCCTCTTTTCACCTTAGAAATTACTACCATAGCTGGTGAGGAAGATACTTCTCACTGCGAGAGCATTCCTCCTGAACAAGCCCATGAGATAAGTAGGGTCCTCACAAAGCTTCAAGAGCAAGTGAGGAAACTCACTCAAAAGGTTAAACAAGTAAGGGGATCCGCACAACGAAACCCTTACTGACGAGACTATGATGTTAACCTTATTGGCTGCACATACTCTTCCCCTCATGAAGACTTTGATGATGAGAAAGGAGGACCTACAAGAAGAAGGCATCCAAGGGATAACCTTAGAGATCCAGATGAGGCTCCGGAATTTGATAGCAATCTTAACGCCGAAAAATATCTTAATTGGGTTCAAGCCTTTGAAAGGATCTTTGAACGCAAAGATTATAATGATGGAAAGTCCTCCAAGTTGGCCATTCTTAAATTGAAGGAATATGCTTTTACTAAGGTATGAGCACTTGAAGAAGAGTAGGGCTAGAAAAGCCAAATCCCAAATCAAAACTTGGTCCACTCAAAAAGCATATGGACAAAAGATTCATATCCCCTTCTTACAAACAAGAACTCCACCTCAAGATTACATCTCTCAACCAAGAGAATCTAAAAGTAGAAGAGTACACTAGGGAGTTTAAAGAACTCCAAATGAGCATTAGTTTGGATGAAGAACTCGAACTCAAGATTGCTAGATTTATCAAGGGGTTATCTCCTAGCATTGCTAACAAGGTGTATCTACAACCTTACTTATCATTTGATGATGTGTGTCACCTAACTATCAAAGCTGAGAAACAATTTAAGGGTCGAAAACCCTTTCAAACCACTCCCTCTATATTCGATCTCAAAGTACCCCACAAGAGTTACCCCTACATCCGTCAAAACCTTTGACAAGGGTAAAATGATTGCTAATGAACCACCAAAGAGATCGAAGGGTAAAAAGTGTTTTAGCGGAAGTGTCCCAACCGGAGAACTCTCAACATTAGAGAAGCGAAAGAAATTCAAACTATTGAGGAAGCAACTAGTGAGGAGGAAGCCGAGGATGAGGACCAAACTTTAATCACTCCAGACATAGGCGAACTCTTGATAATTGGAAGAGCACTTCATGCCCAATAGGTTCCTTGTGAACCAAGCCAAAAGAAGTAAATCTTTCACACCCAATGCATTATTAGAGGCAAGGCGTGAGAGCTGATTATTGATGGAGGAAATTGCACCAATGTAGTTTCCCCAACACTCATTGACAAGCTTCAATTACCCACCACGGTGCATCCCACCCCTTAACTCAAGCAAGAAAGCGAGGTAACCGTTTCAAAGCAAGCTCTTATTCCATTTTCAGTTGGTTCATATTATAGTGAGGTACTATATGATGTTCTGCTATGAATACACGTCACTTGTTACTTGGTAGGCTTTGATTGTTTGATAATTATGTGGTTCATGATGGAGACACCAATACATATACATTCAACCACAAGGGTTGTAATCTTACTTTGACACCACTACTCCACCTAGACCCCTCAAATCTAAGTCAGGGAAAAGAAATGAGAAAAGTCTCTTTATAAGTGAAACACAGGTAGAGAGAGCTATTAGTAAAAGTAAGTCTTTATTTGCCTTACTTATAATAGAATCAAACACATATGAGGGGGTAAAACATGTGCAACCTCTAGCACAATCACTCTTGAGAAAGTTTGTGGATGTATTTCCTAATGATTTACCCCCGGGGCTCCCTCCTTTAAGAGGAATTTAGCACCAAATTGATCTCCTACTGGGTGCTCCTTTGTCAAACAAGCTGACCTATCAATGCAATCCTAATGAGTCAAAGAACTACAAAGACAAGTCCAACAGTTGCTAGATCGTTGGTACATTAGAGCGAGAACTTGAGTCCTTACTCAGCTCCCGCTCTATTACTATCTAAAAAGGATAGGACTTGGCGTATGTGTGTTGACTCTAGGGCCATAAATAACATCGCCATGAAGTACCGATTTTCGATTTCTCGATTGGATGATACGTCTGATGAATTACATGGTTCCAAGGTCATTTCCAAAATTGATCTTCGGAGTCGCTATCACTGAATTAGGATGAAAGAAGAGATGAATGAAAGACCGCTTTTAAGACTAACTATGGGTTGCATGAATAGCTCGTGATGCCCTTTGTCTAATGCTCCTAGTACTTTCATGAAGCGCATGATGAGATAAGACCATTCATTGGAAAGTTTATTGTTGGGTATTTTGATGATATCTTTGTGTACAGTCGTAATAAGATATCTCATGTGGAACACCTCTCTCAAGTGTTCCAAATGTTGAGGCAACAAAAGTTATATACTAAGCTTGAGAAGTGTGAACTATTCACTCCTCAAGTTATCTTTTTTGGCCATCTTGTGTCTGGTGAAGGAATTCAAGTTGATGAATTTAATGTTGAGGCTATGAAGAGTTGGTCTACTCCCACCTCTATCACGAAAGTACGAAGCTTCCATAGGTTGGCCTCTTTCTACCGCCGGTTCATGAAAGAATTTAGCTCCATTATGGCGCCCTTAACCAAAAGCATGAAGAAGGAAAACTTTGAATGGACAAAGGTTTTGCAAAGGGCCATTGAAATAATCAAGGAAAGGCTATGTTCAACTCCTATCTTGACTCTTTCCAACTTTGATCTCCTTTTTGAAGTTGAATGTGATGCTAGTAGCGTTGGCATTGGGGCAGTCCTCGCCCAAGCCAAACGGCCCCTTGGCCTACTTTAGTGAGAAGTTGAGTGGCCCCAAACTAAACTACCCCACTTATGACAAAGAATTTTATGTCATCATCCGGGCTCTTACCTATTGGAGTCACTACCTCACGCCAAACCCCTTTGTGATACATTCGGATCACAAGGCCTTATCTTTTCGTCAATGGGCAAGCCAAGCTTAATTCAAGGCATGCCAAGTGGGTGGAATTCTCCAATCATTTTCTTTCACTAGCAAGCACAAAGATGGCAAAGAAAATGTGGTGGCAAGAAAAATGTGGTTGTCAATGCACTCTCAAGAAGATACACTCTTCTCTCTACTATGGATGCCAAAATTTTAGGATTTTACACCATTCAAAAACTTTATAAGGAAGATGAAGATTTTCAAGGAATTGTTGCAAACCCCAAGGATCATAACTCTTATATCTTGCAAGATGGATTTCTCTTCAAAAACAACCAGATATGTATTCCTATGGGATCTCTAAGGGAGTTACTTGTGAGAGAAGCCCATAGTGGTGCATTAGGAGGCCATTTTGGCACCAACAAAACAATTGAGATTTTGAAGGTGCAATTTTATTGACCTCGTATGGCAAGTGATATCCACAATGCTGTTTCCAAACGTACTATATGTCATAAGGCCAAGAGCACCTTCCATCAAGGGTTGTACACTCCTCTTCCAACACCAAATAACCCTTGGAAAGATGTTAGTATGGATCTCATTTTAGGTTGGCCAGGAACCCAAAGAGGACATGACTTAATCATGGTTGTGGTTGACTACTTCTCCAAGATGCCCCATTTCATTCCATATCACAAGAGTGAGTCGGAGTGACGATACTTCTCACATTACTTATCTATACTTCAAGGAGGTCATCAAACTACATGGTGTACCAAGGAGTATCATCTCCGATATATACACCAAATTCCTTTCCCATTTTTGGAGATGTTACGGAGATTGTTGAGAACCAAGCTCTTATTTAGCATATTTGTCAGTCCATGGATTCAAAATGTGGCCGAACTGCGACGAAACGGCCGCATTGGAAAGGTTTTAAAGTTGGACGAACCGCGTTTTCATGCCGCGATATGGAACGCAATTACTGTACTAGAGCGATTTTGCCGTATCGCGATCGAAACCGAAATCGCGACCAAAACCGTATTTTGAATCCTTGCTTGTCACCCTCAAACCCATGGGCAAATGGAGGCTACCAACCGAACTCTATCCACCCTCATTAGGGGATTGGTAAGCAAAAACCTCATGGAATGGATTTTAAAGCTCCCTCACATCGAGTTTGCTTATAACGAGACTCCTACTTATGGTACATCCCACCCTCCCTACGAAGCTTGTTATGGAGTTAATCCTCTTACTCCAATAGACCTTATTCCTCTTCCCATTGAGCATAGGGTCAACTTTAAGGCCCACGAAAGAGCTAAGGTAATGAAGAAGCTCACATGAGCAAATTCGCGCTCAAATAGAGAAGGTAAACGCCTATTACAAGGCCAGAGGAAACAAACATTCGAAAGCCCATGGTTTTCAACTCGGGAGATTTGGTTTGGTTGCATCCAAGGAAGGAGAGATTCCCTTCTTGGAGGCAACAAACGCATGGCTCGAGAAGAAGACCCTTTCAAGGGTTTAAAAGCATTAGGGACAATGCATACAAGTTGGAATTAGCGGTAGACATTCATGTGAGCGCCACTTTCAATGTGGGTGACTTAGCTGCTTACGTGGAAGACGACTTTAAGGATTTGAAGGCAAATCCTTCTCAAGAGGAGGAGGCTGATGCATACCAAGCCCCAAGCCAACTCTTGACTACACCCTTATCCATACCAAAATCCAAGCCAGCTTTCCTTAATCAACATGGTCACCGCTCCAGAATTTCATCCGATTTCGACTTGGCTTCTCCCCATCCAACCAAAGTCCAATTGGGGCTATCTATGCTTCATTGGGAAGCTTAGAGAGTCTACTTTAGGGTGATGCAATAAAATTCCAAGTTAAGATGCATTTTGATTCCTTAAAGTGATAAAAAACCACAACTCATCCAATACAGGTTTTTGTCGAGAAATTTTGTTGTATTTGGGTCAAGTTAAAATCCTACCTAACGGAGCCCAAACGAAGCGAGCCCAAGTTCTTCTGACTCTCTAAGATGTCTATTTTAGCTTCATGAGCTAAAATTGGGCATTGGATTCAAATATTGGGAGGAATAGCCCAAATATGTGGAGTGTGCACAAAATTTCACTTTTGGAGCAATTTGGAATTTGGTTTTGATTAAGGAGGGTACAGTAGTTACCTTTGAGATTAATTAGCATGGAGTGATTCTAAACATACCAATGAAGATTTGCCAAGTGTCGGCGCTCCCATTTAAGGTGTAGATCCTTCTAGAAGTCTCCTAGAAGGAGGAGGAAGAATCCTGAAAAAATACATCTCACCTTGATTGTAATTATCTTAGTAATTTAATTTATTTTCCTATGATAATTCGTAATCCCCCTTTTGGTGCACTTGCCCCACTATTGTAATAGCTAATTCTCCCCCTCCAATTTTGGGTATCTATAGACCCCAATACCTTCATATAAACTTAGCTTGAATTGAATTATGAATTCAAAGGCATATGGCTATTTTCTTTTACTAAAATCTCTACATCTTTATCTTTTTCATTAAGAGTGGTGAGTAGACTCTTTCCTTTAGAATTCTTCTTTGGTGTCTAAGAGCCTTTAGGGAAGAATTTGGTGGAAAGTAATCTTCTATCATTAGTATCTTATCTTAGACATAACCTCACAATCTATCGATTGACTAAAATTGAATCCAAAAGAAGCATCTTTGATGTGATTATTTTTCTTGGTATCTTTGACCTTGGGAGTTTGAGGATCCATACTCACCATAATACAACATTGCAACTAAATAAGAAAACATGACAATTTTAAATAGACTTATCAGTCCGTATTGATGGGTATTCAGCTAAAATACAGGTTGGTAGTTGAAAGTACTTCGAATTCAAGTAATTATGCACAAGCATATTACAATTGTTAGTGTTTCGGGTAGAGTTACGACTTTAGATACACTTCTCGGTCCCAGTTGACAGGTATTCCGGCTAAATGCGTGTTGGGAATCCTTCGAGTTCAGGAAATTATGCATGGCCATATTTTAGTTTTACAGTTTCTGAGTGACGGTTTTTGATAGACATGTCAGTTCAGGTTGATGGGTATTCAGGTAAGATATAGGTTGGGAGTACTCTGGGTTTAGGTAATTAAGCACGAACGTATTTCAGTTTTACGGGTTTTAGGTTGAGTTACCAGGTTTATGCACTCCTTTATCAGATTTTCCATCCTTAATTCTTAAAACATTACATATTTTCAACCAAAATGTTGTCCCCAGTTTATGTCTTCATGATAAAGTATGATAACTGTAGTTGCTTACAAAGATGCTTATAATGACTTTTAATAATGAAATGAAGGATACAATTTAAAGCGAGTTAGAGCGACAAACAAATAGAAGCAAGCCAAAAAATAGTACGACAAAGAAACTCTCCCTTATTTTTTACATTAAATAGTTTTTATATAGTTATATTATTCAAAATATGATCATTCATATATTCTCAATCACAATATGATAGCTGAATTAGTCCCTTTTTAATATATGTGTCCCATTCAAACTAAATATTTTTTATTTTATGATACCTAAACTATCCTCACTTTGGATGAATTATACATCTATACCTGATATTTTTCCATTGAACACAAGGCTAAGAGAAGTGTACAATAGGGGTGTTTGAAACAAAAGGAAGCCAGGTACACAATGTCAAACTCTCTTAATGACGTGATAAAATGAATAATCAATATTAGCAATAAGGCCAAATAAAGGACATCAAGTAAGAGGCGGATGTTACCCAACCAACATCTCACTCAGCATGTAATTATTGTTTTAGGCATGCTCACTCCTCGGGTCAATGTGCTTTAGGTAGGGTTTGACCCACTAATTTCTGATTATTTCACATTCAATTAATTTCGACTTTGGACTGAAAAGTTCAATACTCAAAAAATCCGAAATCTATGGGTGGGTTCAGGTGGGCTCAGTTTTGACTTCCTCCAGGACTAGTTTATATGGCTGGACACAAAGTTTTCATGGGGTCCGAAAAAGGTTTATCAAACAGGGAAGTCCAATATCCTCTAATGTGCACAAGTCCTACTTCAATAGTGTTCCTATACAAAGAAGTGCTATATTTGTATGCAACAGATGCATAATAAATTCAACGCAAAACAAGGATTCTATAAAACTGACCTGGGTCTTGGCACTAATCCAAGAGTCTCCCCATACATAGATGCCATGATTACGAACAAGCACAGCGGTAGTTTTAGGATATGCTTCAATCTGCACAATATGGAACAAAGTCTGACAAAAGAGGTCTAAGAAAATAGAACTATGTGCATGCTCTTTTACTTGGTAATCAATCACATACCTACAGAAATTTGTACTATCTATCGTCCCTTACTCCTACAATTCTGAGCTTTATCATCAAAAATAATGTATGTTTTCGTCTTTCCTAATTTCTCTCCTTCAAAAAGGAACTCCCAATATAGGTAAAGATAAGGCTATAGCAGATAACCAGGCATATCTCAAAATATAAGAACTAATACAATTTTCTCCTCAAAAGAATACCATATCAAATTTGATCACTTTATCACCATTCAAAAACCTCTAAAACTTTGATACAAGGAGATGGCAAAGCACTTACAGCCACAGCCAGAGCATCTGTGAGATCCCGCTCATGAGCTGAGTTCTCTATGATAGGAACGACAAGCTCATCGTAGTAACCATGACCTTGAATTCCTTTAATCATTTCCATGTGAGTGATCTACAAAATTAGCCAAAGAAGAGACATAAAGAAGTTGACAATACAGAGAAATGAGAACATTGGAACAATAGTGCGTAGACATCCATGTAGCATATTTGAAACAAAAACCGCCTACCAACGAGAAATACCGCTACCAACGAGCAACAAATAGAAAACAAATTTTCTTTTTCGTTTAGAAGGCTTAGAAATACAATAACGATCACTTGTCTTTTTGAGGCGGCCGCCTGATATCCATCAACACTCGATCACCTTCTCCCATTGCTATTAGCTCCGTGCCTTATCTAAGTGTGCTAGGAAAAACCACTCATAGAGTTAACAAGCATAAAACGGCTTGATAAAGCTAGTTTGAATTTTCCAAGTTTGGCTATGATGTTCTTCCACATAGAATTACAACATCATTAAGAATTTTCAACTGACTTTGAGTGGATTTTACTATTGGTTAAAAAGCAAGGAAAGCAAAAGAGGTACGTCCCTTTTGTTAGCCTTATTCATGTCTAAGAACATGACAGTGCATCAGATCTGAACAAGTGTACCAACAAATTGTACAGCAGAATCAACAGATACTGCCAGCTCAGCGGAGCTAATATCTAGGCAAACAGTCCAATCCCATGAACCACTACAGCAGATCTGATGACAGGGAACCTGTCAGGTGTCTACAAATTCATTTTCTTCCACTTTCCCTTTCTTTTTTTTTTTCCCTTTTCTTTTCTTTTTTGGGCTGCAGCGAGAGGGGAGTTTACCTGGTGCTCTGATGAACAGATGTCAGAATGGAGTTAGAAATCTCGCTTTCCACCTATCTTTTCTCATGCTTGGCATTATATGATAATCCATCATGTAATCACTTTTTTAAGAGCACCTTGATGTCTTTTACTGTGCTTGGTACATGACTGCCTAGAAGCTTCCATATTATGCCATATGCTATACAAAATAATTTTAGCAGCACATTATATGTCTACGCATCAAATGACACTAAACTGAATGGCATGCTCATGAACTTAGGCAAGAAGTAATCATTGTACATGAAATATGCACTAGAAACACTATCACTTCCTCTATCGGGAGGCCCCCTATGAGGAACATAACCACACCTGTGCAATATATTAAGTTCAGTTTGCAGATTTTACACTGGGACATCATCTCTGTTGTCCAAAATCAACTAAAAATTAGCACTCGTCAGTTATGAGATCAAGCAAAGAAGAAATAAGATTACCAGTTAAACCATTATAATTGAAATTCTTTATTAACATTAGAACTAAAACTTAAATGCATAAGCAACACTAAAGAAAAATGCTAATCTTGCAACCAAAAAAAAAAAAAAAACAAAACAAAAAAGCAACAGCTGCCATCATAGTTTCTACAAGTCAAAATGTGAAGAACTCACTCGAAATTCTTTCACCGTTGGATTTATCATTGTAACAAGACAACTCTCCATCCCATGGCTGTGTATGACAGCTCCAGCATTACGCATCTGATATGCCTGCAAAAGAAGGGTTGGTGGAATAAGCTGCTGATAAAGGAGCCGGGATTTCAAAGTGACCGGATCCACCACTCTTAATGACATCACCAATGTCATTGTTGGCACACAATTGTTTCAAGCATCCATAAGTATTGAATAAACCAATTCAACCACTCAAAAAGATGAAATTCAGACTATCAAACAGAAAGCATAGCAGAACCTGTTTGACCAGTAATAAATGAAGATGGCATAGGCAACATGCCATCACCCTCAAGACCAGGGTACGCACCTAAGTGGCCAAAACTTCTATGATCCAGCTGTTGGTAGGCCTATGCCTTCAGGCGTAGACAGGCTTGTCAATTATTACTCTCCCTGCCACCTCGCAATCTAACTATATTAGTGGGCCAAGATGGAATGTTAGCGGAGGAGAAATCACAGATGGAATTCCATACTCCACATAGGATATTAATGGTACACACAGTGCATTCAGGATTCGCATTTTATAAAAAATAAAATCAAATTGTTTGGTATCACTGGTTATGAAAGGCTTTTCTTTTTTTTTTTTTTTTAACTAGTATTATTTTAATTTACCATGTCTAAAAACTATAACAATATTTTTTGGAGGCAATTTTTAGGCGAAGCCAGTATCTAATTGGTTTTTCAGAAAGTGAAAATGAAAATAATGTGAAGCTAGCTTGCCAAACAGCCACCTTGTCTTTTTTTTTATTTTTTTTTGTTGGGTAAAAGGTAAAGATGAATTAGTAGCCACCAAAAAACATATACATCAGTTCAATGATCGGCGCATACCCAAGTCATACATTCAGATGAGCTTTGATTCCTCTTAATCTACTAATAAACACTCTTCCACATTCTCTTTGAACCTCAAAGTTGTCTCTATAAACATTCTGGTATCTTTTCCTATTTCTCTCCATCCAACTATTATATACAATTATGGCAACCAGTAGGTACACCTTGTTTTTCCTATTTCTGCTGCCTTGTAACTGCAGTAACCGAGATTTCCACTCCAAAGTTTCTGACTGCCATGTCTTCATATGTAATATAACTGCAAACAAGACTTGCACAGAGCCAAAGTGTAATGACAGCAGAAAAACACATGATCATGAGTTTCATTGTCTTCCTGACATAGAATACATTCTTGAGAGCAGTCAATACCCAAGCCTAGCATTCTGTCACAAGTTAATAACCTCCTGTGAAACTAAAGCCACATAATAAAAAGACCATTTAAGGATTTTCACAGGATGCCAGACAATGGGATACCAGTCTAGCCACTAGCTTTCTGTCTCAGCAAATTGTACCCCATCTTTGTGCTATACCATCCTGACCTGTGTAGTTCCAACCCAGCCTGAATACTATCTCTAACATGGAGAATCTTCCTCCCATGCCAACTGCTTTTTGCAGTTTGGTTGACATTGCCAGATAGAGTTGCCTTTAAGGTAGTTGGGGTGCAACCACTTGATCCAAAGACAGACAGTTTTCATGCAACCTGCCAAATCAACTTAGACACAGTAGCTTTGTTCCAGTTAATAATGTCCTTAATCCCCATTCCTCCCTCTTTCCCAGGTAGACACATGACCTCCCAAGCAACAAGGACAGTACCATTTAGGTCAGTGCTTGCATTCCATAGAAAAGCTCTGCATACTTGGTTAATCCTATGAAGAATTCCCTTTGGGACAATGTCATTTTAAACTCCACAAAAGACATTAACAACCAACACAAGTTGGTTCAAATAATTTAACACTTGTTTCCTCTAAGCAATGCGCCAAGTTCTAGTCTTGTGAATTAAAAAAAAAAAAAATCTGTGCTAACCTTAGTTTAAAAAAGCCCGCCCAGGGCACGCCTCAGTGTGAGGCCTACTAGGTCAGCGGCCCAGAGGAGATAAAGTGCTGCTCAAGAGTACAACTGTACAAGGCTATATCTTCTCCCTTTTCTTGTTGTTCTTAGCCTTGCCTTTACCTTTTTTCTTATTTTCCTTCCTTGGGAGCTAAAGATGAGCTATGCTTGTACAGTAAATGTGTGCCTTCGGAAATTACGATGATAAGATAGCATATCTTAAGATTATTTGCGGTGTTAGTAGTTGTATTGATATCTAATCACTTTTTTTTAATGCATTTATCTAACTTGTTTCTGCAAAATATACTTTGTGAAATCTGAAA
The DNA here is from genome assembly GCA_029747015.1 of Carnegiea gigantea. Taxonomy (NCBI): domain Eukaryota; kingdom Viridiplantae; phylum Streptophyta; class Magnoliopsida; order Caryophyllales; family Cactaceae; genus Carnegiea; species Carnegiea gigantea. The sequence continues at coordinate 29,060 of JAKOGI010002139.1, forward strand.
GACTTTCAAAAATTTTGTATAGAAGTGCGCCTTGTATCCATGATGTATGCCCCTTAGCCTCCGCACTTTGTGCCTTGTCCTTTGGGATCCTATGCGCCTTCGTGCACCTCGCTCCTTTTAAGACCAAAGTGCTAACAGTACCCCTTAATGGAACCAAAAGTACCTCAACTCTCGTAAAATAGAGGTCAAAGACCACCAAAAAAATAAACAAAAGCACACTAACAAACTTCCAAGAAGCAACTAAATTGGCTTTGCACAGCTACGAAGAGGATAGATACTACATATAACCCACAATAGTGTTGCAACCCATAATCAGAGAGTTGCAGCCTCTGAACCGAGTCCTGAGATTAATGAATAATGGAAAGAGAATAGTATACCTTCATAAATAGAGGACCACAATCTGAACACTTTGGTGGTTTATGGGGATAAGGTTTAGGAGCTGGCGAAGATATTACGGTCCCATCTGATGAGAGCACATACATGTCCTCCAGCATCATCCTTTCCTTTTGGACTCCTACTCGCAAAAAAAGAGTTGAAATTCTGAGTCCAAATGAAAGTGAATCAGTCATCAGTTTTGTAAAACAAGAAGGCAGAAACTCAAACAGAGCCATTGAAAGCGGGAAAACATAAAAATGGATCAGAGTATTAGTAGTATATAAGTATCAATACAGACTGTGAAATACCCAGAAATCAAAAACTGCAGAAATGTCATAAACGCAGGCAAATAACCGGGGTATAATAAAATGTTTTCCCAGAAAATGTTTTAGCAAAATCTTTCTTCTACAAAAGATTTTTCACTAAACTCTTTTCGTGGGTCTCTTGGAATCAGCCTCTCTACGGGTAGGAATGTCGGTAGAGGTAAGGTTGCCTACAGCTGGATCTCCCCAGATCCCGCGAAAGCGGGACCCACACTGGGAGTTGTTGTTGTTGTTGTTGTTATATATGGCATAAGCACAAACAAGTAACTTTAATTCAAACGAAACAATAATACCCATAAAGCAAAAGCAAAAGCAAATATTGAAGTTCTTCGAATTCAAACTTGTCAAACAAACACTGGTATATGATATATTAAGTTATTAACCACACCAAGAAGTAAACACGAATATTGCATACATCACAATATCAAACAAATTGATCAATCAAATACAGAACCAGTTCGCATAGAGTAATATAACCAGTTAGAGAGAGAGGGAGGACCAGAAGGAGACATGATAATGAGTTGCTGGGGTTTAGGGATTGAATCATCGTGGACTTTAATGGTGATGCTTCCACCAGTGCCGCTAACCCAACCAAGTTCGTAGAATTGACGGCAAAGTTCAGTAATCAAGGCCTTGGCCTCTTGAACTGGCTTGCTCTCCAGATACGCCTGTGTTGACGTCGCCATGATCTCGCCGTTTGATGCTACCACTGATGCTACAGCTGCTCCAGATGCGCAAGACATGCTCTCTGTCTCTCAAAAGTAATCAACGAGTTGAAGTTTGCAGACACTGGCATCGGCGTGAAAATTACAAGATATCAAAAAGTCGAGGATGGCGCTGGCGTACGAGCGGATGAATAGTACGACTTATCGAATGCATTAGAGGAGTATTCGACCTAGGAGTGTTCATTATCCGGTCTAAAAAAGGACCGAATTGAATACCGTTAAAAAATGAATCGGATTAGTCTAGATAGAGTAAATCTGGTCCGATTCACAATTCATAAATTTTTATTATTTACTCTTTGATTCGGTTCGGTCCCCCAGTTCATTAATCTGGATCGAGAACCGAATAAAAAAATTATGAACTATCAAATCGATCATCAAAGTAACATGTATATACTGAAAATTTGAATTTTCAGTTTGATTTTTGTTAACTATTGCAATCTCCCAACTCACATATTACTCTTTCAGCTCTCTCTTTGTCTCTCTCTCTAATCTCCCACTATTTTGTTGGCCCGCATATACTTAAAAGTTCTATTTTTTTAGTAAAGCTTTAGTTTAAAATAAACTTTTAATTTTTGAATACAACTAAATGGCCCCAAAATCCTACTTCTAGATATTTTATTTTAGTTTAAGTTGCTTAATCTATAAAAGTTGAAAATTTGAAATCCTTAATCAATTTGATTTGTTTGATCCGGTCCGAATTTTTTTGATCCAGTCCTGGTCAGGTCTAAATCCTATTCAGTCCGATCCACTGTCCATGTTCTTCTTCTTATTCGGTCTTCGGTCTAAACTAGTCCTATCTAATCCGATCTGGGTTTGGACAGATGACCACCCTTAGTATTGGTTAATTGATAGGTTTTATGTAAGAGCATCCCTCTAATGTATATCATAACACGGATGTTTTCATTATGACTTTTAATAACATACTAGGGTTATACCCTTGCATAACTGAAATGTTTTTTAAATATATTAATAACATAATAGATAGTTTCTTTTCGAATAGAACAAATAAATTGATGTGTTAGATTATTTAATTATCAAAAGTTGAGTGCTTTGCTGGATTCTTTTTTTGTTGTAACAACATCTTCTTCATTCTTAATTTGAACTCAACTTTTTGTTTCATTTGGTCAATATTTTATTGTTAAATGATTATATTTTTTGAGAAGAAATTTTATTATTAAATAGTAATAACTATATGACATTGGGTCACTTTAATATATAGAATTGATATTGCATTACAAAATAGTTGTTTTTTTGAGTTACCATTGTTTCTTTTTTTTTTCATTAAATTATTTTAAATTCCTTTTATATATGTACCATAATTATTCATTTACTACTGTTTAAGAATTGTCTAAGGTATGGGACGTCTTTTCTTTTGTGGGAAAGTTTAAGTAGATAAATGGACCAACGTTTTTATTTATCTTAATTTAATAAAAAATATATTATCTTTTTACTGATGACTACATAAGATATGTAAAAAATGCATGCAAGAATTATGGCCAATTGTTGTTTTAAGTTCAATTAAATATAAATAAGCAATAAAAATGTGTCAATTTTAAAAGTAGTAATAATTTTAGAATAGCATAATTATTATTTTTTGGGTTAATATTATTTTTTTTATTTTTTCCTTTTAGATCACTTAAAATTTCTTTTGTTTTTATAATATATTTATTTATTTACTATTTTCTTGTCAAAATTCTCTAATATCTGTAACATCTATTTTTATGGGCAAAGTTTATAGGCCATCTTTTTAATTTATTAATGCAATGAATATTTTATTGTAGTATATTAATAAATATATAAGATATGCAAAAAGTCATTTTTTAAAATAAATATAGCATTGCATTAGTTACACCATAAATGGACATTTATGTAGCTACTTAATTCTACGTGGCATTACACTTGGCATCCTAAGTGGCATGATACATGGCACTCATATGCTGATTTTATCCAACTTTTAATATATATATGATATATGATTAGACTGATTAAGAATTTATTTAAGGTAATTATAATAAAACTTAATATTTGTCTTCCCTAAATTAAATAATCATTTTAAAATTTATTATTAGTCATTGTAAGACATCAAAAGAGTCATTTAGAATATTCCGTCTCGTAATAATTCTTATGTAAACGGTCGCACTCAAGAATTTGTGTTAGTTAATAATTAATGAACAAGAGAACATTCAACGCGCGAGCAGACATTTGAGAAACTAATCCAGAGCTATTTTTGCATCGATGCACTAAATTTGACCTTTCGTATCCTTATTTCTCAGTTGGGCTCATGGATGGTTTATAGTTTAAAGTATTTGCTAGTAGAGTTCTAATTACCCTGTTACATAACAAAAGATTCATTTTTTAGAATTTGTAATCTTTTACTTTTCTAATGTATGAAACTCTAATTTGGATCATCCAATAAATATTTCTCATGAACACACCCATAACATACAATCCTTTTTTTAGCAGCCTAAATAATATTTTAAGGGGAAAAAAGGAAAAACAAAAAAAATCAAAAAAAGACAAAGCAAAAATGGAACCAAGCTTGGAACACTAGACCGAGCTGACTCACTGGCCAAGACAAATGGAACTAGCACTAGAAATTGGGCAAGAGGAATGCATTTGGATTGTGGACCCCACCCCTAACGAGTTCAAGTAGTTGAGGGTGCTTTTAGGAACCGATTCTTGACTAGGAGTTTTTTTTTTTTAATCGAATATAAGATGTTGTGATTAATGCTCATTTTACTCTATATGATTAAAATGATAACGTAATAAATCAATGACAGTGATTCAGTTGTTATGTTTGATTATAATTTTGTAACTAGCATGTCCATTCTCGTGGGATGAATGGAAAATCTCATAAGTTTTTAATTACAGTAATTGTTTATAAAAATTACAGTAGGTTGTCTAGCAACCACGTCTCACACAACTTTTTAAGATTTTTCGTAAAATAATTAGTGAGTTTTTAAGTTAAAGTAGTAATAAAGATGTGTACGTTATGAGAAACTATCACGTAAAGAGTTTCCAATGTATAAAAATATATTATAATTAATTTAACAAATGTTTATAGTAACAACTACAATATTATAATTTCTATATAATAGTTTAAAAATTATAGTAGTCCAATTAAAAAGTTATTTAATTTTGATAAAAAATTAATAACATAATTAACTTGTAATACTTAATATTTTTCTAAAACTAATTTAAAAATATAAATGGATATCAAAGTATTAATAACATTCTTTACAAAAGCCATAAATGTGTTTTTAATTAAATAGCACAAATTACATTTAAAAAATAATTAGATATATAATTAAAAAATTAGATGTATTTTTAATGGTCATAAATGTGAAAAATTATCTGCATTAAACAGCAAGTAGTCTTACCATCAAAAAATTATATTACTCACTTTGACTCCTATATTCTGAAAATTTAAAAAAATCTAATAAACTTTGGCATATCAGAGTGAGATATATGTTAAAGAAAATATATCTTACCACCATTAATTGTTAATACTAGTTTGGAATCTTATGCTTTGAAAATTAAAAGCAATTTGGGTACATTTTAATGGTATACGTTGATAGTATTATCTTGTATATATAGGATTTGTAACTGTATTTTTATTGTATCTAGTATCTCTGATATTACACATGTGCGCGTGCGCGCACACACACACACACATATATATGCACACACACACATTTTAAAAGATAGGAAAAAAATAATAATGAAAATCCAATTTCTTTTAGCATTTCTTAGTAATATTAATAATACTATCTTTATAGTAAATAAAATATGAGATATGTGATTGCGACTATGTGTCCTTATAATATTCCATATTCGTGATCCAATTTCAAGCAATTGGAACCCAAACATGCACAATAGATTATCCACTGTTGTCACATTTATTTTATTATAGTATAATGCATTGCTTTTGATAAGTGCTAGTAGTATAATGTTAGTAGATTTTTGTGGTGAGAAAGAGCAAATGTCTTCCTCTGGAATAATGGGAGCTAAGTTTGTCTTAATTGTAAGTGAGGTTTGATATGATTAACTAAGCTAAATTACTCTAAAATACAAATTCAAGTTAACTACACTACAAATGAAGGATCAAATTTAGCACAAACAAAAAAAATTAAACTAACCTGGCTATCATCAAACGAAGCACAATATATAAAACACTTAGCACATAGCAAAGGGTGATCGGGGCTCGACATGGCTCATGGCACCACATGGCACCAACAATTCCCAACAATCCTCAAATCAACTGAAAAAGTAAAATCTATCTTAAATCAACTATTAAACCTAATAATAAGCAATAAAAGTGAGGAGAGAGAAAGTCACGCACAACTCAAACTCTCTTGATGATGGATTTTTCATGATCAATGTGCTTCTAATCAACACCCAATCACCATAAAACAATAATCAATGCCTAATTTTTTCTTCCATTGTTGATTTGTGAACCTTGAAGTGTCAAACCCAATGTTGAAGTAATGAAGGTGAAGATTAACAAAAGGTCTGGAATGTAAAGAAATGATGATTAAGTTTTCAGGAGTAGATTAAGGGTTCAAATCCATTGGGATTAATCCAATAAGCTCCCCACAACCCCTAAAGGCATTCGTATGCCTCAGGAGGTGAAGTATCTCATTAAACCCCCTTAGACTTATCCGATGGTTCATATTAAACATGCGGAAAGTGATTAACACTTCTTGACCCTATATGACCCCGTTCCAATCTAGATGCAAGGAGCTTAAAAATTCAATCACAAATCGATAAGACACACACTTCATCTCTACAAGCCATCCCAAATTTCCAAGTAAATACCATCATCATGTAATATCTCCAAGGCCCTCAATAATTCGACATGCTAATATTTTTGTTCACTTGTCTTCCTAGTACTCAACAACTCATATGTCAACTTTTGTTGATTACTATCAAAGTGCATACCTCTAACACTAGGAGGAATGATTAAGTGGAAGGCATCATTTTTACTTTTGGATCTTATAGGTGGATTAGAAGAAGAAGAAGGCCTTGATGACTTCTTAGGAGGGATGTTGCTTTGGAGGTCTCACTAACTCTTTTCTTACTTATGGAAGAGACGCTTGTGTGGTTAGAAGAGTTGAAGTTAGCTCCTTTTTACTTCCAATGGCTCTTTCCAAGCTTGAATTGTGTGCGCATAGGGGTAAAGAGTAAGCTTTCTTTCTCTACTGTCTTTAACCTCAACAATAGGAGTTAGGGTCTTAAAGAGATAAAGTAAGTGAATGGGTAGAGAAAGGGGATAAATCTTGAGTGAAATTTTTGTGAAAAGTGAGGAATTATGAGTGGATTTAGAGAAATTTGTGAGAAAAGTGAAGGATTTTTGGAGGCTTTAAGTATGGAGTGAGAGTGGAGGTGACGAGGAAGTCATGTTGAGAGGGAAAAAGTGGAGGAAATTGAAAGAGCAATGAAGAAGGAAGAAAGGTAATTCAAGCGAAGCTAGCATAGGGGTGTCATGCGACACGGGGTGCTTGTGCCAAATCTCTGGTTTAGCATTTTGGAATCCAAGGTTGGCACAGGATCCCCGTGCGAAATCTCTATTTGATGTTTTCCTTTGCATCTTTTGTATCACGCGAGTGTCGCTTGACATGGGCTCCCAATGCCATTTTTCTGCCAAAAAAATTTTTATCCTTGATTTTTTTCCTCGTCTTCCCTCTTTCTTGTTTTTTCATATTTTATTCAACTTTTCACTCACTCTCTTTTTCTTCTCTCTTTTTTTTTTAACTTTTTTCCTTTCTTTTCTCAGTTTCCCTTTTTTTGTGGGGGTTTTGTCAAAATTTTTTCAGCGAACATAACTCACACATATTCACATCATTTACTAATATACAAGAAGTTGAGGCCTTGCTACTGAAATGAAGGAGGTTCTTGGAGTAGGAGATACTCCACATCCTTCTCACTAAACATGTCCAAAAAATACTTCAACTTACAGCCATTATCTTTGAATGTATGGCCTTTAGTGGGGTCCTTAATTTCAATTGCACCATGAGGAAACACTTTCACCACAACGCAATGACTTGTCCATCTAGGCCTAAGTTTTCTAGGGAATAGGCTAAATCTAGAGTCATACAAAAGAACCTTTTGCCCTAAAGAGAACTCCTTCCTATTAATGCACTTGTCATGGAATATCTTGGCTCTTTGCTCGTTCAATTATGTGTTTTCATATGCTTCCTTCTTATTCTCTTCGAGTTCATTTAAACTCAACTTTCTCTTACTGGTGGCATTCAAATAAAAGTTTAAGGTCCTAATTGCCCACCAAACTTAGTGCTCAAGCTCAATGGGTAAATGACATGAATAACCATAGACCACCCTATAAGGTGAAATGCCTAAGAGAGCTTTAAAGGTCGTCTGGTAGGCCCATAATGCGCCAATCAACCTATCTGCTCAATCCTTCCTATTCTTAGTCATAATCTTTTCTAGGATCTGCTTGATTTACCTATTTGATACTTCCACTTAATCATTAGTTTGAGGATGGTATGAGATTACAAGGTGGTGGATTATGTAATACCTTCTGAATAGGGTTTTAAGGGAGCTATTGTCAAAATAGGTCCCTTGATCACTAATGATCACTCGAGGCATCCAATAACAAGTAAACATATTCTTGTGTAGGAACCTAATGACCATTCTAGACTCATTTCTCCTTGTGGGGATGGCCTCAACCCACTTGGATGCATAATCCATACAGACAAGAGTGTACCCGTTTCCAAATGAATTTGGAAATGATCCCATAAAATCGATTCCCTACACATCAAATATATCAACCAAAATAATGGGGTTGAGGGGATCATATCTTTCCAGCCAATTTTGCCCAATTATTGGCAACGAATGGTTCTTTCATGGGCATATTCAAATAGGGTTGGCCAATAGAATCCAGTTTGGAGAATTTTTGTATTGGGGAATTTTTGTAGTGGTTTTCCTCCCAATAAAGTGTTCCCTACAAGCATGGTCAAGGGAAAAGGAAAGGCACTATGGATTTGGTCATCTGGCGCACATATCCGAATGATTTGCTCTTAGCAATACTTAAACAAGTAAGGATCATCCCACATGAAGAACCTAACCATTGAAAGGAAATGTGTCATTTCATCCTTGGTCCATTCCCTAGGCATTTTCTCCGTAACTAAGTAATTCACAATGTCAGCATGTCATCGGTCCATTTAAGCCACAAAAAGTTGTTCATCCAGGAAGCATTCAAAGATAAAGATCTCACATACATCATCAATTACAATCTTAGAAAGATGGTCCACTATCGAATTTTGGCACCCTTCCTATCCTTAATTTCACAATCAAATTCTCGGACTAGTATGATCCATTGAATTAATCTAGGCTTTGCATCTTTCTTACTAAAAAGCGTTTCAAAGCGGCATGGTTGGTGAAAATAATCATATGAGACCCTATGAGGTAGGGTTTAAACTTTTCAAATCCAAAAACGATCGCTAGAAATTCCTTTTCGGCTACGGCGTACTTCACTTGTGCCTCATTTAAAGTATGACTCACACAATAAATTATGTGGGATTTCTTATAAATATGACTCACACAATAAATTATATGGGATTTCTTATAAATTCGTTGACATAACACTATCACAACTGTGTAATAATCAGATGCATCACACATAAGCTCAAATGATTCTCCCCAAATGGGAATATGCAAGATGGGAGCGGTTGTTAATGTCTCCTTAAGCTTTCTAAATGTCATTTTGCACTCCTTGGAGAAGTGGAATGACACATATTTGGCTAGAAGTGAGGACAAGGGCTTAGCATCTTGCTGAGCCCTTATTAAATCTCTAACAGAAATCAGCATGCCCAAGAAAAGATCTTAGCCTTGTCTACCTGTATCCCCTTATTTGAAATAACATAATCCAAGACTATCTCCCTCTTAACCATAAAATGACACTTTTCCCAATTAAGGCTCAAATGCTTATCCCGACACCTTCTTAGAATCTTTCCCAAGTTAGTCAAACAATCATCACAAGAATCTCCATACATGGATGATAAGTGCTTTTATATGCTTCATTTCTAAGACATTTTGTAGCACTTTTCGGGAATTTATAAGCCTAATGTCATAATTTATACTCCTATTCTCGTTTTATGTTTAGGTATAGTTCTTTAATGGTATTTGCAGGATTTTAGAACATTTGTCCCATCATTTGACACCTATTTGAGTGCTTATTAACCTACCACGGAGGAACCCTAAGCCCTATATATGCCCATGAAGGAAGAGAAGCGCAGAAGAATTCGGTTCCAGCCAAGACCACAGTCCAACCGTGGTGGCTGTCACGGACCGTGGTGTGCCTGTAACTGCTAGCTTTTGTGTCTTTCGTCCTTATGCGGCTGAGGATGCTCTGCTTGCTGCTTATAAGGGTGTGTTCTAAGGCTTTTGAGGTTAGTTTAGTTTGGTTTAGTTTTTGAGATTTGAAGGGTGAAGCTTTGCTCTTGGAGGCTTGAAGATTGTAGCAGAATTGAAGGCTGCCATTGTTGTAAAGTTTTCCTTTCTTCCTTTGAATTTGTTCTTAAACTCTTATTTTTGTTGAATTAGAAATATAAGTGAGTATTTTTATTTAATCTAGGGATTTGTTAGCCTTGGTATTGTAGTTCGATCCTTTATCTTTGCAATCTTGTGCTTGTTTTATGATTGGAATGATTCGTGTCTATCTTGTGATTGAAATATTGTGAGTAAAATGTGGCGAATTTTGCTTGCTTATGTTAGGTAGTAGGCTGAAGTACTAAAAGGTAAAACTCGTGACCAACACTGCCGCAAGCGCACGGGTGTTCGTAGTATAGATAAAAGATATCGTTCCTTAGGGACTAAAGTAATATATTGAGCCTAGTCTTGTCATAATATGCTAAGCAAAACTCAATTCTAGTGGATTTGATTAACTACTGCAAATAAACTTATCTAAATCAATAAGAGAAAAACGTTTAGGAATTTCGCAGTTATGGAAGAGAATTAGATCAAAATAAATAAACATGTGCTATCCTCTAATTGGTTAATTCTGAGGAATTGTAATCTAGTTAAGAAACTTGATCTATTTTTTTGAAATCAATCAAATTTGCCTAAACTAAGCAAGCGTTGTTCTTTCAAACTAATTTGACTTAATCCAAGTTTAATATATTCGATTACTTACTAGCCCTCATAACATATAAATCTCTCTTTTGAGACGAAGTTATGCTAAGTCTATTCAAGCAGTCCAACAATCAAATGTCGTCTTTCGAATGTTCACTCGATTGTTTCAAGTGTGTAAGGAAATTTTAGCCAAAAATCAACTCACAATACATCAACGAAATCAAACCAATCATGAAAATAAGCACAATTCCTTAAAAATCAAAACACAATCCAATAACAATTCTAAAAACTGCTAAATTCCTAGACGATGAAAACTACTCAGACATAATAAAAGATGAACTAACCAAAAAGGATCGGCGAAATCTTGAGCGAAAGGGACTTGACTGAGATGGCCTCCACCAAGGGCTTCAGAACCGCCTCAGGATCAAAACTCCCACAATCAAAACTCACTCAAAACTAAAAACAAAACTAAACAAATAACAAAATTTGAGAGAAGCTAAACTAAACTAATCTAGGCTAACACTGCTTGCTTGCTTTGGATTGCCTTTGAGTTGCTTTTTGAGTTCTTTTCCTTTGCTGTAGAACGTCTCTATTTATAGAAAACCTTCTATTGATCTCAGCTACACAGTCGAGGGAAAACGAAGAGGCAACAGTTATAGGCATACCATGATCCGTGGGTTTCACCACAGTCTGACCGTGGTCTGCGCTGGATTCGAATTTTTGCTCTTTCTTTGTTCTAGGTCGTGACATAACATGGATGACCGTGGGGGAGGTTAAAACATAGCCATTGAAGGGCAAATGTTGGGTAAAAAGACTAAAAATCCTGCAAAACACATAAAACAACTACACCTAAGCATAAATCGAGAATAGGAGAATAAGTATCATCAATAAGCACAAAATTCTCCTAAAAAAGAGGCAAAATAGCTCTAAAAAGATGTACATATAAACCACTTATTAACTCACTACTAGATCGCCTTGATAAAACTTGATTTAGTGAAACTCGAGAGAGATTGCTTGTTAAGAGGAGACTTAGCATTCATAGATCTTCAATCTAGACTAAATCAAAGACACTTGAGAGAGTGTTAGTTGAATTGGTTTCGGTAATTTAGTTCGTTTCGAAAGAAAGGATTAAATTCAACTCGATTGCAATTCCTTGAATCGTTCAATTCGTAAAAAGTGCATGCTTAATTCTATGATCCAACTCTTTACTTGGTGAACCAAATTCCTAGATGCTTTACTTTGATTGATTTCCAAATAGTAAATTAGTTTGTTTAAATCGACTCTTTGAAAAGAATTGATTGCTTAGCAATTTCAATAGGTCATTGACTCGATAGATTACTTTGATCCTTGAGGACGATCTTTTAATCTATACTACGACACCTGTGCACTTGCAGATGTATCAAGTTTTTAGTGCCGTTGTTGGGGACTAGTACTGAATATTGGTTTTTGTTCAATAGGTTTAACTAAGCATTTTGCTTTTCCTTGAAACAAAAGAAACTGCAAAAAAATAAAATTTAAAACTAAAAAAGATAAAAAATTTAAGGAAAAACAATGATAATTTTCCATTTTTCCCTATTTGAGCATGAATTATTTTGGAGGTATTTTAAGCATTTGCATGTCTTTCTTGCTCAATGTCGTTATTGTATGGGTAAATGCAAAATTTTAAACTTTGTTGATTAGGGAGTGAATAGTAAAACTCGAGCTCTTTTAGAGTACTGAGATTATTACTAAAAATGTTGATGAGGCATGTTATTTGCTTGAGTGGGTTACTTGAGATTCATTTGAGTTTGAGCAGGCTAGTCGTGTTTCTAAATATTCATGTTTTGATCCTCGTGCGTTCTATTGTAGATCTTATTATGCTCCTTTTTTGTGTGACTTGTATAATTCTTCTGACCATGCTACTAGTTTATGTCCTTATTATGCATGCTATGTGCAACCTGACTTTGCAACACCCAGGGACAATACTAATGTCGTCGTACCTTACCTGATTCATCCTTTTGTTTAGCTCAACGCACGGGGTTCGAGGTAGGTGAGCCTTTTGGGATAGTTACTAGGTTTAGTATTGTTAATGTATGTTTTCAGTCAGAAGATACTTTAAAGGAGGTGCATGATCTAGCCGAGACTCCTTGAGAGGGGCCACGTGATGTGTTTGTGCATGAAGGGGTCTCCTAGCCTTGGTTGTAATAATATTCTCCCTAATCCTCTTAATCATTCCCATGTTTCACCTAATTTGCAACCCTCTCGTTCCCCTGATTATTATCTTGATGTGCCTATTAGTAATCCTATGATTTTTGATGCTAATGTTAATTTGGGCTATGAGGATAACATATTTAGTATGCTTGGTGGGAATGTTCATGATTTTATGTCCCTAAGTTACTTTAGAGGGCATGATCCCTCCATTGGCCCTTATTGTGTATGCCTAGAGGACTTGCTTAAGAAAGTCACGTGGACTAATTCTTTAATTCTTCCTATGATTTTTCTAAGGCCATTGATAAGGTTAAGAGGATACTTGTACTCTTTGGTGTAATTTTCGTTATTATCTCTTGCCTGTTATTTTCTAAATTGTGATCCTAGGAGTTTGATAACCTTTTATGGGCCTTGACTACGTCTGATTTAACATGTTGAGTCTTGAAGTTATGATAGAGTGGCTGATGCTCCATGTGCCTCGTTTGCGAGAAGGCCTTAGCTTAGGTGCACTTAGCAGCTAACCTGGTAAGATTTTTCCTTTTTTGTTTTCCCTTCCCCTTCTCTTAATTTTCTTACTTTGAATAATAAATGCTTTATCTAAGCATGGAGGAAGCGTAGTTTCATGTCTTCCATTTTGTTTTTAGTTTGCATACTTGTTAGAGCATATAGTTTTAGGTTTCTTTTTGTCTGCGTTAGTGTGTTGCATTTAGTTGATTTTTAGATTTGCATATAGGATTACATGGAGGGATGGTGTGATTGGTTTGAGATAGCCTCCAATGATGTTTTCTTTAGGCAAAATAGCTTTCATAAGCTTGAGTAACTTTTGATGTGTAATCCCTTTTGGTGCTAAAAATTTGTAAAGGCTTTGTAAATATTTCTTATTTTGACCATTGTCTTGATTGAGAACTTTGTTATTCCTTAGAGCCCTTAGCACTAATGTGCGTACATGGAGTCATTTTGTGAGCTAATTGTGACTTTGGTAGATATCCCGTGAGACTTTGAGCCTTATTTGGACTAATTCGTTATATTTAGTCTCATATTTCTTTCACGTGTGTGACTCTTCCATGTTGTATCTCTAGAACTTGTCTCAACTCTTGCTCAAAACCACATTAGATGTGCATAGTTGATGATATGATATAGGCATTTCTTTTCTTGATCATTTTAGCTACATAGTCAAATAGGCTACCCTAGTGCTCCATGTATTTCCCCTTTGCTAGCCCCTTTGAGCTTATATCCATATTTGTTGTGATTCTTTCATTTTAGCCCTTGGCCAAACACCTATTCCTACCTTTTAAGCCAAGTCTATGGAGCATCGCTTCAAGTACGTAGTGGGTGTTTGGGGTAATTGAGTTTAAGGCGGCTTTGCTATGTTGGTTTGTTGATGGATTGATGATATTGAGCATTTAGTTGTGGTTCCCTCTTGTTTGGGTTGTGTATGTATATATACTCAGTTGTGAGTTGATAGTTGGTGATGCTGAGCCTTTCATTAATGGATGCTTTTATTTCTTTTTCAAAAAAAAGAAGGAAAAAAATGAAAAAAAAGCATGTTGAAAAAAAGGGAAAAAAAAGAGAAAAACCATATAAACAAAAGCAAGAAAAAAAGAGGAGAATAAGAAAACAAAAACGCAGAAAAGAAAACTAAGCAAAAAAAAATGAGTAAGTGATTGGTATTGGATATGTACATAGCTTGTATTCCTTCTTTATCAACTCATTTCTTGCTTAATTCGTTGGGATATGTTCATTATATTGTTAGGGTTTGGAGTGTTGGCGAACTTCATGGTTTTAGGTGGTTTTTTGGTTGCTCCCTAGTCGCTTTGCTAGTAGCTCCACCTTGCCTAAATGCATTTGTCCACTCCTTTCCCTCAACCCTTCTAACCCACATTACAACCCATATAAAGTCTTCTTGATTGTCTTATGCACATTGCATTTTAGTGGTGGAGAATTTGAGAGTCTTAGCAAGTATATGGTAGATTGCATCCTTGGAATGAGTTTTGAGTGAACCTATGCAATATTAAACACATCAGTGAGAGTGATTCACATTTTTCAAAAGTGAGCTTCTACTAGTCCATTAGACTCTATTCAATTCTATGTGCTTGTATGATGTCCATTGTGGTTTTTTGGACTGATCAAGTTTGATATCGAGCTTCTGGCCTCGTACTTTTTTGGAAACCTCCTTCTCTTCCTAATTTTGAAATATTTTGTGTGCTATTTGGGGTTGCCATTGATTTCTATTCTTACTTGTGACATGCTATGGCTTGCCTACTTTAAGGAGGTTATTATGTTTTGAGTCCTAGATGCATTTCTCCTTGTTCATTTTCTCTAGTATTTGCTTGAGAACAAGCAACGGTTCAAGCATGGGGGAGTTTGATAAGTACCCATAAAGCATATCATTTTAGGGGCATTTTAATCCATTTTTAGGGGATTTATAAGTTTCATGCTTAGTTTTTACTCCAAAAATCCCATTTTATGCTTGGGTATAGTGCTTTAATGACTTTTACAGGTTTTGAGACCTTTTAGATCACGAATTAACCCTTAAAAATCATCCTTATGACTCACCACAGATGCCCCCACTCACTATGCCCGTCGAAGAAAGAGAAAAATAAGAGAACACCCAGATAGTGGCCACCACGGATGGTCCATGCTGTGGTGGCCTCATTTCCTACGAGGCTGTTTGTTTTCTCACGATTTTTAACTTCCTAATGGTTATTATTTTATTATTACACGTAGTGTTCGACTTCCAGCGGTTTCGCTATAAAAGGGGATGTTTGCATCCTCAATCCATCATCTCATCCAATTCCACTCTCTATAATCCACTATCTAGATTAGGATTGTAGATTACATTAGAGGAAGAGCAAGTTGAAGGTGAAGATTGCAAGGATTCCAGATCGGGCTTGCAACGGCGGTTTAAGCGCGCATCGGCTGAGCAATTCTTCTCCCTTCTCTTCTCTTTTCTCTTTAGATTTTTATGCTTTCAGATTATTGATGATTTTTATGTTAAGTTTTGGATTGTTAATCTTGGGATTGAGTTGAATTGTTGTGATTGAACCAATTCTTATTTTGATCTAAAAGTGCTTGGATTTGTTGGGTTTATTCTATTGAATCTCAGACGTTGATTTAATTTGCTAGTAGGAAACTTGATTAATTTCTTACTTATTTTAGACATTTGGTGAAGAACTGAAAGGTGAAACTAGATGTTGGAAAACTAAGATTCAACTTAAGTGAGTGGGATCTTGAGAAAGACTCACTGTTTAAGAAACCCCTAAATTTGATAATTGTGTTCTTAATGATCTTAGATTAATCAAAAACCCTTGAGAAATTATAGTTGATTATATTTAAGAATTTCATTCCACCTTGAAAGAGGGTTTTGATAATCCGATTATCAGTTTTGGAATTATTCATCTAAAGAAAAGACGCTTGATTAATTCTTGAGTTGGAGAATTATTTGGTTTGATTAAATTTTTTTGATTGATTATCTATTAGATTAGATAAGTAGCACAGATCAATTTCATTCGCAAATTTAGGATTCGCTTAGCCGATCTTGAGGGGATAAAGCCCAATAGATCAACCTAGTCTTTGTGGGAGATGACCTTGCTTTGCTACAATGCCACCATGCGCTTATGGCTACATCAAGCTTTTGACGCCGTTGCCAGGGACCAAATTATTAACTATTGAGTTATCTTACGAAATTGACTAAATGTTTTACTTTATTTTTATTATCCTTTTGATTGCATTGGTAGTGTTGGTAATTGTGATTGTAGGAATCTTCCCCCATTTATGCGAAGTCCATTTCTATACGAACTCGATCTTAAGATTGAGATGACTTTTCGTTTAAGGAGGAAAAGGTAAAAAGCTTGAGGAACAAAGACGCAAGGCTAGAAGGACCTCACCAAATATGGCAGGATGAGAAGGTGAGTAAAGAAGGACACTTAGGGATTTTGTTACCCCAACAGTCTAAGGCATCGCCTCAAGCATGGCTCGTCCTAATGTTAAGGAAAATAATTTTGAGCTTAAGCCAGCTCTTATTTCCATGGTGCAATAATCCTAATTTAGAGGCACCACTTTGGAAGACCCGAACGTACACATCTCGATCTTTTAGAGTTGTTTGACACATTCAAGCTCGACGGAGTCTCCACCGACTGCGGATATTTCCCTTCTCACTTAGGGACAAGGCAAGAGCATGATTGCATTCTTTGCCTCCTGGGTGTATTACCATATGGGATGAGCTTACTAGAGCCTTCCTTGCCAAATTCTTCCCACCAAGCAAAACGATAAGTTTAAGGAACCAAATCACTAACTTTACCCAAAAGGATGATGAGACACTCTAAAAGACTTGGGAATGGTTCAAAGACTTGTTGCGATTGTGCCCTCACCATAATCTTCAACGATGGATGATTGTTCTACAATGGTGTGATCCAACCTATGAGGTCTACTATTGATACTACAGCAGGAGGAACTTTGATGAATAAGACTGAAGATGAGGCCTACAATTTGATTGAGGAGATGATGCTCAACAATTTTCAGTGGTCCAACGAACGAGGCCAACCCCAGTAGGTTGGAGGTAAGCTTGAAGTTGATGTACTTACTTTACTGTGACTTCTGCTGCCCCTCCCCCATCATGGGAAATATGTGGTTCCATTGACGATTTGACTAAGAATTGCCAAGTTGAAAGTCCTTTTGCCCAAAACACTAGCGACCAAGTCAACTATGTTAATAATTTCAACCCAAGATCGACCCATGAGCCTTACTCCAACACTTACAATCCGGGTTGGAAGAACCATCCAAATTTCTCATATAGGCCTAACCTTTCACAATACCCAAAATGAATGCTAGGCAACCCCCCGAATTTCAAAGACCTACCTTTCCCCAACAAGCTCCTCAAGATCTAACTTAGAGACCATGATGGAGAGTATGCTTTTGGCGCAACAAAAGCAGGATGAGTATATAAAACAATAGCCTCTAAGGTTGATGTGTTTACAACTCATAACAAGATGTTGGAAGCCTAAATAGCCCAACAAGCTAGCTCTTCATCTCTACCCCAAGGTAGATTCCTAAGTATACTAGAGCCAAATCCTAGGGAGCAATGCAATGCCATGATCCTAAGAGGGGGTAAACAACTTGAGGAACCTAAGGGGGGAAGTAATGATGAGTCTTTGCATGATGAGCATGATGATAATGTTGAGATTGTTTAGAAAGAGGTACCTATTGCTTCTAATGATTTTCATAATGATGATGTTGTAAAGGATGCTAATGTAGCTCCTAAAGGCTCTAAGCAACCTTCCCCTAAACCTTACACTCCGCCTTTACCATACCTCAAAGAATGGCTAAGGCTAAGCTTGATTTGCAGTTTGGGAAGTTTTTGGAGGTCTTGAAGAAACTATACATTAATATCCCATTTACTGACGCCTTATCTCAAATGCCCTCTTCTGCAAAGTTTTTGAAAGAAATTTTGTCCAATAAAAGAAAGCTAAAGAAGCATGAGGCTATTGCCTTAACTGAAGACTGTGGCGCTATGATCCAAAACAAGCTTCCTGCTAAGCTTAAGGATCCTTATAGTTTCTTAATTCCTTGTCTATTAGAGAATGTGTCTAATGAGCGTGCATTATGTGATTTGGGGTCAAGTGTGAGCTGGATACCCCATTCTTTGTGTGAAAAGCTGGATTTGGGAGAAATGAGACCCACCACCATTTCCCTAAAATTAGTGGATCGTTTTGTAAAATACCCTACTGGTATTTTAGAGGATGTCCCTATTAAGGTAGGAGATTTATATGTTCCACTGGACTTTGTGATACTTGACATGGAGGAGGATACATGCACCCCTATCATCATCGGGAGACCTTTCTTGGCCACCGTCAGGTGCTGTATTGATGTCAAAAATGGTAAGTTGTCTTTTTGATGTGGGAGATGATCATGTGGAGTTCAACTTGTTTAAGGCTTCTAAATTTCCTTCCATTTCTGATGAATGCTGTATGATTGGCGTGGTTGATAGTTTGGTAGGAGAAACTATTTCTAACGATGAATCTGATGAACCTCTTGAGAATTGTATGTTGAATGATAGTTATACTAAGGATACCAATCCCGAAGTAGCAATGTGTGCTCAATTCTTGGAAGCTTCTCCACAAGTTCTACCTATGCTGGCTAAAGTCAAAACCTTGGTAAGTGATGCGAAGACCTCATCTGATGAGGAGCACGCTCCCCAGGTATAATTGAAACCTTTTCCTTACTCTTTGAGGTATGAGTTTCTCGGGCCTAATTCTACTTATCCTGTGATTGTTAATGCAAGTCTAAGTGTGTCTCAAATTGAGTCTTTGCTTAGAATACTTAGAATGCATCATTAGGCCATAGATATACTCTTAATGATCCAAAAGGAATTCACCTGTTTGTGTGTGTGCATCGTATTTTGATGGAAGATGACCATAAGCCCTAAATTGAACACCACATAAGGTTGAATTCTAATATGCAAGAGGTAGTTAAGAAGGAAATTTTGAAACTGCTTAAAGCTAGCATTATTTACTCTATCTCCGATAGTAAGTGGGTAAGCCCGGTCCATGTAGTACCTAAGAAAGGGGGACTGATGATCGTAAAAAATGAAAACAATGAGCTAGTTCCTACTAGGATTGTCACAGGATGGCACAAGTGTATTGACTATCGAAAATTGAATAAGCCCACTCGAAAAGGGCCATTTTACCCTTCCCTTTATACAGCAAATTCTTGAAAGGTTGGCTGCAAATTGATATTTTTGTTACTTAGATGGGTATTCTGGTTTCTTTTAAATCCCTATTCTTCCTAGTGACCAAGAAAAGACCACCTTTACTTGCCCCTATGGTACATTTGCTTATAGGAGAATGTCATTTGGGCTATGTAATGCCCTTGCTACTTTCCAAAGTCGTATGATGGCTATTTTATCTGATTTTATTGAGGACATTATGGAAGTCTTTATGGATGATTTTTTAGTGCATGGTACAACATTTGACCATTGCTTAAATGATTTGACCAAGGTCTTGCAAATGTGTGAAGATACAGATTTGGTCTTGAATTGGAAAAAGTGCCATTTTATGGTATAAAAGGGGGTTGTCTTAGGTCATATTATCTCTAATAAGGGCATTGAGGTTGAGAAAGCAAAGGTGGAGGTGATTGAAAAATTAACCCCACCAACTTCTGTAAATTTTGTGATGAGTTTTCTTAGACATGTCGGTTTTTATCGACGGTTCATAAAAGATTATCAAAAATTGCAAAGCCACTCACCCATTTGCTTATCAAGGATGTGCCTTTTGATTATAATGAAGAATGCTTGAGTGCTTTTCTTAGGTTAAAAGAGGCATTGATTACAGCTACGGTGATGCAAGCCCCAGATTGGGGGCTCCCTTTTGAGTGATGTGTGATACGAGCGATAATACAATAGGTGCAGTTCTAGGCCAGATGAAGGACAACAAGCCATATGCTATTTACTTTGCAAGTCGAACTCTTGATGAGGTTCAAATCAATTATGCCACGATGGAGAAAGAGTTCCTAGTGGTGGTATTTACCTTGGAAAACTTTCGATCTTACTTGATAAACTCCAAGGTTATTGTTTTCACTGTTCATGCCGCTCTGAAGCACCTAATGAAGAAGGCTAACTCAAAACCCCGCCTCATTCGATGGGTTCTTCTCCTCCAAGAGTTCGATTTAGAGATCAAAGACAAGTCGGGAATGGAGAATGTAGTGGTGCATAACATATCCAGCCTAGGCCCTGAGGTCACTCCCAGTGAAGAGCTCCCAATTGATGATTCTTTCTTGGATGATCAACTACTTGCCATTTCTCACTAGGCCACCCCATGGTATTCTGATTTGGTGAATTTTTCTACGTGTGGGGTGCTGCCTCTTGGGTTATCATATCAACAGAGGAAGAAATTTCTTTCTGATGCCAAATATTATGTGTAGAAGGAACCTCTCCTCTACAAACTACGTGGAGATGGGATATGTGGAGATGGAATATGCAGAAGATGCTTGCCGTAACACCCCCAACCCGAGGAGGACTCATACGGCCAGGATTCCTAAAGGAAATCCCTAAGGCTACTAAGTTTGAGTTTAGGCATTAGCATTTAGTTAGGCATTCTGGAATAAAACTGTAAGAGTTTTCCCTATTTTTGCAACATTTTATGGTCTTAGCTTTAGCTAAGGGTTCCTGTAAGCTGATAATAAGGTAAAACAAGACATAAGATGACTTGAATCACTGCCACGGGTCACTCGCCTGGGTTACTAACAGTCAAACTAACTAAAAACAAGAGTTATAACATTATATACATAGGTTCAGAGCCGACTATATGGTTGCGCGTTCAGTGAGGAGCTTAAACAATTACATATATGGTAAGGCATTGAACACTTCACAGCAACCATTCAATGAAACTGGCTAAAAAATTACTGATAGGTTGGCATCAAAATAACTTCAAAATAACTTTTATACTTGCTAAGTCTGAACCTGGAAAGGGAATAAGGAAAAAGATGAGCTACCACATGCTTAGTGAGTATTTCTCAACTTCTTAAAAACCAAAACTGTTTACAGGCAATAATGATAAGTAGCAGTCACACAACATTTGAATATTACTATCATACTAGGCAATCAAGTCTTCCCAAGGAAGATCATCACCTCTAAACTTCATATTAAGCCACTTAAGCTCGTAACTAAACCCTTAGTGACCAAACTTCCTTAATAACCAAGCATTCAAGCACATAAGCAAGGAAAACCACAAAGATAGGGTAAAAAGCTTTCAGACATGCACTTTGGAAACATAGTGACTCATTCTGCATTTAAAGAATCGTTTACAATACAAACTAGCCTCCTCAAGGCTCATGTAATTTTTAAATGTTCCTGAAATACCCACAATTGTCAATAATTCAAATCGATTTCTCATATATCAGGAGAATATCTTTACATTCTGGCATAAGATTACATAATGTGCTGGCTAAGGGAGATCTACACTCGACCTAAGTGAGGTCATCACTCACAACTTATATTATCCATGGGGTATATGTAACAAACATTTGCCCGAAATGTGTCTCAACAGAGTAGCTCTAACTTTGATATTATCCTCTATGGGGGCAACAACTCATGCCTTATCTTGCGTCCAGGCCCCCCTCAAGGTTTTATCACACGTCATATGTCATCTAACATTACCCTCGCCAGGGTCTTCTAGGGTTCCCACTTTTGGGTCTAACTCCGTAGGCCTGGCCAATTGCCTAGCACTGTCTTAGCTATTAAAACACACTAAACTGGTATAGATTATAAAAAGGTGTCACTGTCACACGTAGTAAGTTTCACCTTTCAAGTGTGTCAGAATCATTTCTCTTGAATAGTTATTACATAATTAAAGCCATGCTTGTCTAGTAAATAACCCATAACCCTATTAATGGTTTATGATTCTTTCATTTTCAACATGAAAAACCTCTTAAAATCATAGTGAGTCTACTAACTCGCAATTTGAAACTTAAAGTAATTTGGTAGCATATAATCCAAACTGAGTTTCATAATTAACACTTTTAGTTGCCATTTTTAAATTCGTTTAAATCCTTTTAAACACAAAGAAAGAGATGTAAAGAAACTAAAGCCTTAAAACATTTTTGAACTCGCTAATAGTTTGCTTTTTAACTTCCTAAACCTATCGAGTATTCAGTTAAGTCATTCACTAAGTAGTTAGATGATTTAGGGTCATTTTAGGCTACAAATACCTTAACAATCGAATAGGCAATCGGTGAACATTTAGAAACATTTAAAATTACAAAAACAAGCTTTTAATAACTCTTTTAAAAATTTCTAAATTTCATAAACCACTCATATATCATCATTTAAACAATTTAAGAGGGAAAGGGGTTCATAAATAGCACATTCATATCACTTCGCTGGAACAGTTTCAGCAGAATCCATCTAATATCCCAAATACTTCGCAGTCCACACGATTGCGATTAATATCAAACCCGGCCTCCCTCCTCGCACAACACCGACCACAAAAATCTCGAATCACTCATTAGTTTCACCTCAGGCCAACCAACTACCGAACTCTGTTTAATAATACAACACTCAATCGATTAATTCAGGAAACCAGCATCCACTAGCGTAGCATTCCTTTCAATTATCAAAAACAAAATTTAAGCATATCCAAACTTGTAGCGCCCCCCAATTAAGCATGTTTTACTATTTGCGATCGGTATTCTGGTTCCTTCAATTACAACTGATAAACCTAATGATCGAGGCATTACCGCCATCTAAAAGGACAAGGCTTGAAGCATGTGTACTAGAAATAACATAGTTAGGCATAGTTTCAACTATACGCATTCATACATGATCAAACCATATACAGTCAACTGTTAACCACTATAAGATTTATACACCACAGTAAACACAATTCACCATATAATCTACACCTCCATCCACTGAAGATTTCAAAATACAGCTTCAAAATATGTACGTGCTATATCACTGTTGATCAATTCAGATTCCCTTGCTCTACTTATTTCCTTCAGCTACTTTGCTAGCATGGGGGCGATCACTGAGTATTTACCTAAAACAAAACATGCAAAATATTTAGAACTATGAGTCGAAGCTCAGTACATGTATTCCCGTATTGTTAAAAGATCTTTGTATAAGTTGGTTAGGCGCCCGCTTTGTAATTCATTTTAAGTTAAAATGGTGAATGCGATGAATGTAAACTGTAATTGCTAGTTATTATCTGATAGTGAACACCCTTGATGTTGTTACGATCTATGGATAGGTGTACACCTGCCAAGCCAATCGGGAGACCTGACCTGAAGCCGCGAGGGTAACTGAAGGGCAATGCCCAGTAACTAATAACTGATGTGGTCACTAATTATGTGACAAATTACTGATTAAACTGATTTTTTGATATACTTACGAAAACATTATAATTTTGATAAATACATACTGATTTCTAAAGATTCAGGTAATGAATGTACCTGAAGTCTTTAGAATGCAATCTCACTTGATAATACTTATGCACAATGAGAAAGGATAGACTAGGTCCCGTTACTGCTTAAGAAATATAGTTATAGGTAAATGTAGTTAGTAAAGACCTTTCACTCCCATAATTTATAACTTTAATGGAAATTGATTAATCAAAGGGATATCCACGATTCAAACAATTCAATATAAGATAAGTTATACTAGAATGATTTTAAAAAATAAATAAGTTAGGGTCATTGAACTCGAAGTAAAACAAATTGAAGCAAAATAGACCAAAATGAAACAAGTGAGGTGATAATGAAAGGACTTTAATAGATATAAATAAAACATGGGTTTTTGATGTTTCTAAAATGAATAATAAAAGGTTTAACGCCAAAACGGGTGTTTTGAGGTTCATGAAAACTCATATAACCCTAATTAGGCCCGATAGACACCGATCTTGAGTTATTACTCTTCCCACTTCTCAAATTTCATTCTCATGCCCATTTAACTCGGTTTTCCAACCCAAGCAAGCTTCTACACACAATCAAAGTTGTTGAACTCGCTAAACTTTGTAATTTCTTTAGAATATTCGTAATTATATAGAGACTCCTGATAATATTTCCGAATGTTACGATCTCTTTCTTCCCTCATATTATCGTTTGAAGGTCTACTTTAGAAAATCCATATCTTTCAGCCCCGACCTCCAATTGAGCTATAAATACCAATATGAAAAGTGTGAGAAGTCCTACAACACTTTCATTCATAGTGAGAAACTTAATTCCCACAATAGGGTTCCTGAAATTGGGCTAGAACAAAACTGTGCACAGCTTCGGTCTATCCTATGCAGTCTTAGCAAAACGGCCATAACTTTTTTCACACAACTCAGAATGAAGTGATTCAAAGAATGATAACTCACAGATCTATCTACTCACTAAAAATCATAATTTTTCAATGGGTCAAATAGTACCAGTTTAATCGCAAAGAAACCCCAGTTTGTGGTCTGTTCACAGCCCTACTGTTCTTGTTTTTCCCCTTTTCTTTGCATAATTCCCCTCTAAAATCACTCCTTAAAATCATTTAACAAAGCCTTTTCCTTATCATCATTGTACAAAGCCATATCACTCTAAATTTACTCCATAAGCATCTACATCAAATTTTCAATTCTTCTCTTTTTCAAAATCACTCTAGACACATCCATAAGCTTACTTATTTGCATAAATGAGTAACATGACCTTTTATAATCAATTAGAGAAATTTTTGTAGTCCACCCCTTTATACAAAATCACCTTAAGTGATTTCCCAAGTTAAACAACGCATCCAAGATTCATTTCTTTATCCAATTATACACAAATAATATCGTGGATGCTAAAAATAAATCAGCCCATGCTTGATCACCAAAATCCTAACTTATGACCAACTTATTCTTGCATTTAAACTCACCCAAACTCAACATAAACATCATTATATCCATTACTAATGCCAAAGATCATAAAAATCAAGTACTAACATCCAAATCCATCATTTCAAACTTGAACTTGCATGCTTATGCATAAACTCAACCTTGGCATGCTTTTAAGCATAACCAACAAATTAAAACATTAAAATAGTTCTTATTCTTACCAAAATAACATGATCAATGATTAAAACCCACAAAAACAAGAATCAAAACCAAAATCAACAAGATAGGTGATAGAGTTACTCACTTTGAGCTTGAAAAAGAGGGTGAAATTGATGTTTGAAGAGCGTGGAGAGGTGGCTGGCTATTTAGGGTGGTGGCTGGTGGTCCTCTAGTGGTTCTCCAGTGGCCGCTGGTGGCTGGTGGCTATTTTCAACCGTGAACAGTGGTGGTAGTAGCAAGGCTCAAGCTGGGTTAGGGGTGGAGGAGGAGGAGAGAGAGAAGAGGAAGAAGTAAAATGGGATTTGGCTTTCGCTTGATATTTATTTTCTCTATCTAGTTACTTGGCTGATTTTATATTGCCATAAAGTAGCTTTTACTAATTGAAATTTTGTACAAATGAGGGTCACTAATTAAATTCAATCACACCAACTTTTTGGCCCTCAAATTGTGCTCAATTGAGTTAGGCTCGGGACAAATTAATGCTCCATTGTGATCAAATTTTTGCGTAGCTCGGAATTAAATTTTGTTAATATTATGAAAAATAATTTAATCCTTTAAAAATGTTAGAATGTATAAGGTTTTGATGATAACAAATCCAAGTGTTGTTGTTGCGCCAAACAGGCTTTCTAAACAGATTCTTACTGCTGTTCTCAAGTCTTAAAACTGCTTGACTAATGGATTATCAAGAACAGGTACTCAAGTCAGCGATACAAGAACAGCCGTGAAGAACAGATTCTGCGAAGTGTTTGAAGCACAGGATATAAGTGCAGCCGTGAGAAACAAGATCCTGTGAAGTGTTTGCAGCAAATTCGTCTTTCTATAAGATGACTAGTGCTTACAACAAGATGTCTTGATTTAATTTGGTTTTATATTTTTAGACTCTTGTTAATATGCCAATCAGAAAGTCTTAACTTACCACTTACTGGAAACGGTTTTGTATTTTTTTGGAAAATATTTTGGACCACCCTTCGAAACAATTCTGAAAATAGGACGCTCAGGGTGTTTCCAGAATAAGCTGCGAAAAACAATTTTTCACGTTTTTATCTTTTGGATTTTGAGCAGCTTCTCCAAGATTTGCAAGAAAGATTTTTCTATGGAGTATCTTACCCCTTACCCTAAAAACGGTTATTAAAATCTAAGGGGATTTGCAAAATCTTTTTGAATAAAAAGAATATCCAATTTTTGGCAAGTGGATAAGGTTGTTGAGAAAAACATGGGCTAGTTGCTGAGAATCACCGCCTTATGCACACGGTTTAGGAAGTGTTTCCAGCTCATGTTTCCTCATCCCTTGTGGCTAAAGAATTCTATATTCTTTAGGGATTTTAGTTTCCAAAAATTTGAGGAATTGTTTTTCCAAGCACTATATAAAGTCGCTTCTTAGAACGATAGAAGCATCGGTTTTCAAAAAGAAAAAATTCAGTGTTCATGAGCTTAAAAGTTTGAAAAGAAAACCGTGTCTAGTGAGTGAGTTATTTGAGCTTTCAAAGTTGGCATACTAGGACTTCATTGTACCCTATATTAGCTTAGTTGAGAAGCATTGTAATAGGGTGTTTTTCTTTATATTCTTCTTTCACAAAAGTGAGTTGAGTGTGTGTCCAAATCAAGGGGATTTTGGACGTGGGGTAACCTGTCTTAGGGAAGACGGTTACGTGTGTTACAATTTGTAACAAGGTGTGTTACTATTGTAACGTGATTAGCCCGTTTAGTGAAGTGTTTAAATCCTACACGAGGTAGGTCGTGGTTTTTCACCTCAGTTGGGCTAGAGGTGTTTTCCACGTAAAAATCCTGTGTCCATTATTTCCGCATTCAATTTTGTTGGATTTTCGCTTCTGCTTATCTCAGGAACAACCTGTGCGAACAGGGTCTAAGTGAAATGAGAGTAGTCATCCACTATCACAAGCACATACCTCTTACCACCTTTGCTCAAGATCCTCATTGGACCACATATATCCATATGTATCAATTCAAGAGGTCGAGTAGTGCTTACACACCTTTTAGATTTAAATGAATTTCTGACTTGTTTGCCTTTAGCACCTGCATCACATACCTTGTCATCATTGAATTTGATGGAAGGTAAGGCAACCACTAAGTCTTTGGTTACAAGTTTGTTTAACAGTGAGTAACTTGCATGACCTAGTCTTTTGTGCCAAAGCATAAAATCATCATTTAAAGCACTCAAATAAGTCAAATTATTTTGGGGAAGAGTAGAAATACACACTTTATAAACATTTTTGTGTCGCTTTCCCCTCAACACAACATCTCCTGTGTTCATATTTACAACCAAGCAACGTGTTGGAGAGAACACTACTAGGTTGTCTTTGTCACACAGTTGGGACACACTTAGCAAGTTGTGTTTTAATCCATCCACAAAATAAACATTGTCAATTGAATGGGAGAGTGACTCACCTATCTTACCTATACCGACAATTGTCCCGGATTTGCCGTTTCCAAATGCCACACTCCCTCCTTCTGAAGCTGTAAGTGAGAGAAAATTGGATTTTTCACCAGTCATATGCCTCGAACACCCACTGTCAACATACCACAGCTGCTTGTTCCCTAGGTTGTTCCCTGCGCTGTTTGCTGGGTTATTTGCTGGGTGGTTTTCTCTCACTTCAGCCTGCAAAACAGATCATAGGTTAGTTTTGGGAACCCAGATCCACTTGGGTCCCATTCTTTTAGATGTACAAATCTCATCTTTCCTAACCCATATTTGTTTTACATAAGCTGTGTTCCTTTTAATGGCATACTTTCTCGAGGGACAAGTATAACGATAATGACCCGTTTTACCACAGTGATAACATACAATGTTCTCAGATAATCCTACGTATTTTCTATTCACTGGGTAGGTCATCTTAGGCACAAAACCTAGTCCTCTTCTATTTCGACTATGATGTGTGTTTAACCATTCAAGCGCCCTTGAGGACCTGTTCCAGAGCTTGTTTGTGACAAGGTCTAATTCCATTTGTTTTATTTTCTCAAGCAAGTTTTTGTTTTCTTCCAGCAAAGATTCGACCTTTCCTTTTAAGTCAAGAGATTCCTTTTCCAGCTCAGTCAGATTAATAGAACAAGTCTCTTCTTTCATGAGTAGAGTCTCTTTAAGCACATTAATGTTTTTATGCAAGGCAAGTGTCTCTTTGTCAACTTCAAGTTTTTCTAATTTAAGAGTTTCATTTTCAAGTTCTAGGTCACGAACATCCCTTTTTAATTCAGCACATATATCCATTATAGAGTACACTAATTCCTCAAGAGTTGATTTATTTAGACCACGTCTTGAGTTGAGTCAGACTATCTGCTGATCTATCATCTGAATCAGTGTCACTTCTTTCCATGAGTGCTACATCAGCTTCCTCGGCTTTAGACCGTTCCTCATCCTTGCTTGAATTACCCCAAGCCACGAGCATAGCTTTTGAGAGTCGTTTTGCTGAGCTACTTACACCCTGTTTCCTCCCCTGTTTTCTAGGGTGTTCGGGTTCTTGTTCCTCCTTGTGTAGTGGGCAGTTTCTCACAATGTGGTCTAGCTTGCCACACTTGAAGCATCCAGAGAACTGTTCCGAGAGGTGTTCCTGCCCTTGCCGAAGTCCTTCCGTTTGCTGTTTTCTTTAACTTTCTTGAAGAACTTCTTAAATTTTTGAGTTATCATGGCAATCTCCTCCTCATCAGAATCAGAATCATCTTCTAAGGCCTTTAGTGCAAGACCTCGATCTCTCTTTGTCTCATCTTTCTGCTGAGAATTTTTTCTAAGTTCATACGTTTGGAGATTTCCAATCAGCTCATCTAGGGTGATCTTGTTCATGTCCTTAGCTTCTTGGATGGCCGTGACTTTCGCTTCCCAAGAATGAGGTAAAATTCTTAGGATTTTCCTCACCAATTCTTCGGTGGTGAAGGATTTTCCCAGGGATTTCAACTCATTCGTTATGTGAGTGAAGCGAGTGTACATGTCCATCACACTTTCACGATCACCCATCTCAAACAGCTCATATTTTCTCATAAGCAATTCAATCCGGGATTGCTTTACCTGATTGGTCCCTTTGTGAGCTATTTGCAAAGCATCCCAGATCTCCTTGACCGACTCACATTCAAATATGCGAGTATATTCATCAGGACCTAGGCCGAAATATAGAAGTTTCTTGGCTTTGGTATTCTTCTCCATCATTTTGTAATCTTCAGTATTAAATTCTTTAGGCTCCTTGGGGATTAATTTTCCATCTTCAGTTATTTTCTTAGGGATGAGTGGTCCATTCTTGATTAGCATCCACAACTCATAGTCCTCGGCTTGAATGTAGTTTTCCATCTTATTCTTCCACCAACCATAGTGTTGGCCATTGAAGTATGGTGGTCGAGTTATAGATTGACCTTCAAGCATGCCTTGTGGGGTACTCATCTTCAAGGATCTCTCAAGGTGTTAGCCTTTCAAAGGAGAACCTGCTCTGATACCACTTGTTGATTTAGAGAGTACACAACCACAAGAGGGGGGTGAATTGTGGTGTCCGATTTTCGCAAGTTGCTGGCAAACAGTCTTAGACCCTGTTCCCATAGGTTGTTCTCCAAGACTGTTCTCACTTCTCTTGGTTATCCTCTCTTGCCCGTTTGTACTATGTTGCACTCTTTTGGTGAATGACAGGTTATCTTGGTTTTTGATTGGCTTTGCCTTGCTTGCTTTTTGTTGTAAATTGCTTGTGTGTGACTAGGATGGCCAATCTCATTACTGTACCAACACACTTGAGTGTATCGCCTGTTGACTTTCCTCCATTACCCAAGTGGTGGTGATAGCAAACACCCTCTGTTTGACTGTTCGCTCCTACTTTTTAATGATGCCGAAAGGGGGAAGATAGGATGACCAATATTGTTTTAGTTTTGCCATGGACGTGTTAATTTTCTTACATTTTCGATACTCACTGCTTCATATGAATGTGATAAATTGGCACTAATCACTTCAATTGTCCTTGAAAGTCAATATGGTCACTTGGTTTGTCATCATCAAAAAGGGAAAATTTGTTAGAATGTATAAGGTTTTGATGATAACAAATCCAAGTGTTGTTGTTGCGCCAAACAGGCTTTCTAAACAGATCCTTACTGCTGTTCTCAAGTCTTAAAACTGCTTGACTAATGGATTATCAAGAACAGGTACTCAAGTCAGCGATACAAGAACAGCCGTGAAGAACAGATGTCATGTCGAAGTGTTTGAAGCACAGGATATAAGTGCAGCCGTGAGAAACAGATTCTGTGAAGTGTTTGCAGCAAA
Organism: Carnegiea gigantea; assembly: GCA_029747015.1. Lineage (NCBI taxonomy): Eukaryota > Viridiplantae > Streptophyta > Magnoliopsida > Caryophyllales > Cactaceae > Carnegiea > Carnegiea gigantea. The sequence continues at coordinate 59,553 of JAKOGI010002139.1, forward strand.
TTCGTCTTTCTACAAGATGACTAGTGGTTACAACAAGATGTCTTGATTTAATTTGGTTTTATATTTTTAGACTCTTGTTAATATGCCAATCAGAAAGTCTTAACTTACCACTTACTGGAAACGGTTTTGTTTTTTTTGGAAAATATTTCGGATCACCCTTCGAAACAATTCTGGAAACAGGACGCTCAGGGTGTTTCCAGAATAAGCTGCGAAAAATAATTTTTCACGTTTTTATCTTTTGGATTTTGAGCAGCTTCTCCAAGATTTGCAAGAAAGATTTTTCTATGGAGTATCTTACCCCTTACCCTAAAAACGGTTATTAAAATCTAAGGGGATTTGCAAAATCTTTTTGAATAAAAAGAATATCCAATTTTTGGCAAGTGGATAAGGTTGTTGAGAAAAACATGGGCTAGTTGCTGAGAATCACCGCCTTATACACACGGTTTAGGAAGTGTTTCCAGCTCATGTTTCCTCATCCCTTGTGGCTAAAGAATTCTATATTCTTTAGGGATTTTAGTTTTCAGAAATTTGAGGAATTGTTTTTCCAAGCACTATATAAAGTCGCTTCTTAGCACGATAGAAGCATCGGTTTTCAAAAAGGCAAAAAATTCAGTGTTCATAAGCTTAAAAGTTTCAAAAGAAAACCGTGTCTAGCAAGTGAGTTATTTGAGCTTTCAAAGTTGGCATACTAGGACTTCATTGTACCCTATATTAGCTTAGTTGAGAAGCATTGCAATAGGGTGTTTTTCTTTATATTCTTCTTTCACAAAAGTGAGTTGAGTGTGTGTCCAAATCAAGGGGATTTTGGACGTGGGGTAACCTGTCTTAGGGAAGACGGTTACGTGGGTTGCAATTTGTAACAAGGTGTGTTACTATTGTAACGTGATTAGCCCGTTTAGTGAAGTGTTTAAATCCTACACGAGGTAGGTCGTGGTTTTTCACCTCAGTTGGGCTAGAGGTGTTTTCCACGTAAAAATCCTGTGTCCATTATTTTCGCATTCAATTTTGTTGGATTTTCGCTTCTGCTTATCTCAGGAACAATCTGTGTGAATAGGGTCTAAGACTATTTGCCAGCAACTTGCGAAAATCGGACACCACAATTCACCCCCCTCTTGTGGTTGTGTACTCTCTAAATCAACAAAAACATATTTATCAGGGTCGGCTATCGATTCACCTTAAATTGTTACGGTAAATGAAACTCGAATTGCAAAGTGGGGCCCAAAATTAATTCTCCAAACCGGGATAATTAAATAAAATAACTAAACGTGAAAAATTAATAACATGGCTGAATTAAATAAGTAAACATGATTTAGGGTCAGGTTATTATAGCTTCCCCCCTTAAAGAGTTTTGTCCGCGAAAATTATGAGCTTTGACAAAACATGCAAGTTTATCTTAAATAGATGTGGGTACTTGGCTTGCATCTCATCCCTGGTTTCCCCAAGTGGCTTCTGAAGAGGTATGATTTGCCCAATGTACTTTGATTAAAGGTACCTGCTTGATGCATAGCTACTGAATCCTACGATCTAGTATCTGGACTGGGTATTCTTCAAACAATAGATCCTCATTGACCGCAATGGGTTTAGCTAAGAGGGTGTGGTTGAGATCTCTTATGTACTACCTATGTCGTGAGTTAAGGAGCACGTTGTATACGTGTTTGAGTTATATAAGCAGATCTAGTCGGCAAGCTATGGGATTCAATCTTTCAATAAACTTGTATAGTTCAATAGATCTTGGCCTCAATTTGGCTCGTAGTTTAACCTCCTTATACCTTTAGTTGGCGAAACTTTCTGAAAAATCTTATCATTTACTTGAAACTTTAAGAATCTCCTTCTTTCATCAAAATAGCTTTTCTGTTGGTTCTAATAGTCTGTTTTCAAGAGTCTTTTGATGTATGTCACCTCATTGAATGTTAAAGAAAATCTTCATGACCCAAAAGATGATTTTATTGTTAATGTCTGCGTCATTTTATCCTGATGTTTCATGTAAATTTCTCTGCTAGTACTTTCACAACATCGACCGCTGAGAGTTCCATACTTTCTTCAAATACAAATGTTGGTCCTAAGTCATAAAGTACTATGGGCTCCAACTTAAAAGAGTTGGATCCAGTAATATTTGTAGATGCTTATCCATATGACACCAATTGAACATTCAAGTTCTAAAGCCCTCCTAAGAGATTCAACTGAGTAATGACTACAGTATTAAGGGTATGTTGTGCCTTTCTTGTCAAGCCATCTGCCACATTATTTGCCTTTCCTCGGTGATATTGGATCTGCAAGTCGTAATCTTTAAGCAACTCTAGCCAATGCCTTTGTCTCAAATTGAACTTCTTTTGAGTGGAAATGTACTTCAAGTTTTGATGATCAGTATAGATGTCACAAGGTACTCCATACAAGTAATGTTTTCAAATTTTCAGTATAAAAACCACAACCGCTAGTCCTGGGTCATGGGTATGGTGATTGCTCTCATAAGGCTTGAACTGTCGGGGGGTATAAGCTACTGCTTTATCTTCTTGCTAGCTTTATAACTTCCTTTAAAAAATTGGTCAGGGAAGATGATCTTCGACAAATCCTTCTCGAAACTCGATAATACCCAGCTAAACCCAAAAAGTTTCTGATCTCAGTAATATTGGTGATCCTTAACACTCTGTAATTGCTTTTACCTTCTACAAATCAACCTTAATTCCTTCCTTTGAAACCACATGTCCCAAAAATACCACTTCTTCTAATCAAAACTCTTGTTTCTTATGTTTACTATGTAATTGATGTTCCCTCAAGGTTTGTAACCCCATTCTCAAATGGGTAATGTATTCGTCTCTGTCTTCGGAGTAAACCAAGATATTATCTATAAATACCACCATAAACTAGTCTAATTAGGATCTGAAAACTCTATTCATAAGATTCATAAATTCCGCAGGGGTATTGGTCAGGCTAAAAGGCATTAAAGTGAATTCATAGTGACCAAATCAGGTCCTAAGTGTGGTTTGGGAATGTCTTCAGATAAATCCTAAGTTGATGGTATCTTGATCTCAAATAAATCCTGGAAAATACACTTGCTCTTTACAGTCGATCAAATAAACCATCTATTCCAGGCAATGGGTATTTGTTCTTAATGGTGATTATGTTAAGCTCCCTGTAATTGAACAAATAACCTCAAGGTTCCATCCTTCTTTACAAATAGAACTGAGGCACCCTATGGTAACACACTTGGTCTCGTAAATCCCTTTTGTAATAGCTTATCTAACCAAATCTTTAGTTTTCTAAGGTCTGTTAGGGCCATATGATGTGGGGCTTTAGAGATACGTTGGGCATTACGGATTAATTCAATCTCAAAATAAATTTCTCTTTGCGGGGCAGTCCCAGTAACTCATTAGGAAAACCTCTTTAAATTCACAAACTATAGGGATGTCTTCTGCTTCTTCTTTCTGTGGTTAAGTGTTAATAACATAACATCAATACCCAATATATCCTAGGCATAAGAGCTCACTTGCTTTCATAACAGAATTTAAAGGACAAGCTATTTCCTCCCTTTGCCCATAAAACATATTTCTCTCCCTCGTTCATCCCTTGAAATAGCCTTAAGGTCCTCACAATCTATCTTGACCGCATAAGTACACAACCAGCTCATTTCTAAAATGATATCAAAGTCTGAAGAGTCAAATTGAATTAAAACTCTGGGGAATACTATCGCACCAATAGTAATTGGAACAAGTTTATAAGAGATAGGACACTAAACTCTAGAGTCATTGGGTAATTTGATTCTATAATTGGTTTTCATCTCCTGATTTTTAAGGTTCAGTTGCATGGCATATCAAGTGGATGTAAATGAATGAGTGGCACCTAAATCAACCAATACACAAAAAGGTTTTGAAATTAAAAAGAGAGTTTTAGTAACTATTGTACCAAAAGGTGGAAGCTTCTTTCTTGCTCAACACATAAGCCCTTCCTATAGCTACAGGCCTTGAAGGTGGGAGCCCTTGTCTATAGCCTTCAGTCTTCAGGGACAGGCAGCAATGAGGAGTTCTGGCTACCGCACCACAGGTATTTGTTGGTTCCCACTCAATACTCAGAAGTGGTGTGGTTAGTTCTTCCAAATTTCCCACAGGGCTCTACTAAGCCTGCAGGACGACTCTTGGGAGGAGTGGGAGTAGATTTCTTCTGGTTTACACTCTTGCTTGGAGCTCCCTGTTCGGCCCACTTCCTCTTCTAATTAATCGGGTTCAAGGCCCTTAACTCAGCCTTCACTCGTTCCGCTTCGGCTGCTCGCTTATATAACTCTTGATAGGTAAGGATTGGTTGACCAGCTAGCTGGTTGCGAATACAAAAAGCTAATCCCTCTTCAAATCTCCTCATCTTCAGTCTTTCAAGTGACACAAACTCCGGAACAAACCTGGATAATTCTATAAATTTGTTAGCATACTGCATCACAGTTATACTACCACTCATCTTTAATTCTTCCAGAATTCTACTCCAAGTGAAGTAAGGCCCTAAGAGCCTATCCTTAATAGTGTTCCACCAAAAGTCTACTTCCTCAGTCAGGTCAAATGTTCTAATGTTCACCTTTTTATCCTCTTGAACTACCACTGTTGTGAAAATCTTTTTTATCCTTCTAATCCATGCTTCTAGCTCCATTGGGTCATACTTTCCATCATATACTTTAGGGTTGTATCGCCCACCCTATCTGCTAATTTGTTGACTTTTATGAGGGATTTCAAAAGGTGCTGGGGCTATTTGTTTCATAAGCTTAGACTCTAAGGTTTGTTAATAGTTAGAGTTCCCATATTGCTAATCAACTCAGAGGAAATTGAGGGCATTCCACTAAGGGTTATTGGCACATTACACAAAACTTAGTCACCCGACCCGCGACCATGATCTGAATTTTCTTCTGTGGGGGTTTCTGCATTGTTTTACATATATTCTAATATTTTGACTATCCATTCAGTTGAGTAATTCAGTGAACCAACCACAACTAGTATATAAGATACACATACACAACAGATACAAGCAACATGGCCCAAGTATTATTAAAACATAACACGAAGCTTCATTATATCATTACCATAATTGCTCGCTTATATACGTATAAATGGTTCCATAAAGAATATCACATCCAACTGACCACCCAATATCAACCTTTACACCTACCTCCTAATTAAAACACTACTTAGCCCCAATAGACTAAGTCCGCCACATGCCGAGAAGTAGGCAGGACTAGACAACACTATCGGAAAGACCTGTATAACTATATGCAATGCTATAACCTGCACAAAATTCATCTATTCAACTGGCTATACTATATACATGGGCGCTTAAAAAGTAATCTATTTGAGATGTCAATATATAATACAAATCAATCTAATGATCTTTAGATGGATCATAGTTTAGGTCAGACTCATCCCCAGGCTCCTCGCCTGTTGCTTCAGGTGCCAATCTCTGTATTCTCATCATCATGATCAAGCTGATGCTCCTCCCATTTATGGGTCCTTCTCTGAGTCTTCCATGAGGTCACCATCGAAGATAAACTATGGTGTATCAGGGAGATATATAACAATGTGGACCTCATTTAATCCATCAGATATAGGGATCCTCTCTCTAGGTCCCAATGGCTTTGGATTGTCAGGTGGCTGAGGAGTGCTCGGTGCAGGTGGCGATGGTGGGGGAGATACAAAGTGTAATGAAAATATATACCACAAACTGTCCATGTTATTCCCTCTCGGCTCAAACTCCTCCATTAATAACAGCTCGGTGATAATGTTAGCCCAAGCCTCGTAAAACTAAAATCTAGGTTAGTCCCATCCCAAGGCTGGAGTCATCATAAAGTCATGATATCGGGTCCTAAACACGACCCAAGGGCTAACTGTAGATAAGGTCCACAACAGCCTACGCGTAAAGACCATAACACTATAAAACTCAGAAATGGGGTCTTAATGTGGGCTACCATACTAGCATATAGTAAAGAGATGTGAATGGCCCTAGAAGTACCTGTTATCATATTCACTGCATATAGATCCATCTAAAAAGGTAGAACATAAGTGAAGAATATGGATGAGATAAACATGCGGTTCTACTGTTATATATCTCTAATGTCATAAATCCCTAATGGTATATTAATAACCTTCACTAACCAACCATCTCACCCTCTAATCTCTACTCTTCATACTCCATATCCCATCAAGTAAGATCAAGCCTGGCTTTGATACCAAATTTGTAACGCCCCCTAATTAAGCATGTTTCACTATTTACGATCATTGTTCTGGTTCGCTCAATTACAACTGATAAACCCAATGATCGGGCCGTTATCGCTGTCCAAAAGGATAAGGCTTGAAGCATGTGTACTCGAAATAACATAGTTAGACATAGCTTCAACTATACACATTCATACATGATCAAACCATATGCAGTCAACCGTTAATCAACATAAGGTTTATACACCATAGTAAAACAATTCACCATATAATCTACACCTCCATTCACTGAAAATTTCAAAATACAGCTTCAAAATATCTATGTACTATGTCACTGTTGATCCATCTTGATTCGCTTATTCTACTTATTTCCTTCAGCTGCTTTGCTAGCGTAAGGGCGATTCACTGAGCATTTGCCTAAAACAAACATGAAAAACATTTCAAACTGTGAGCCGAAGCTCAGTATATGCATTCCTGTATTGTTAAAAGATCTTTGCATAAATTGGTTGTTGCAATTCATTTTAAGTTAAAACATGGAATGAGATGAATGTAAACTACAATTGCTAGTTATTATCTGATAGTGAAACCCCTTGATGTTGTTACGATATATGAATAGGTGTACATCTGCCAAGCTAATTGGCGGACTTGGCCTAAAGCTGGGTGGGTAATTGACGGACAATACTCTGTAACAAATAACTAATGGGGTGACTAATTATGTGACAAATCACTCATTAAACTGATTCATTGATGTACTTACCAAAACATTATAATTTTGATAAATACGTGCTGATTTCTAAAGATACAGGCAATGAATATACCTGAAGTCTTTGAAATGCAATCTCACTTGATAATACGTATGCACAATGAGAAAATATAGACTAGGCCCTGTTTCTGCTTAGAAATGCAGTTATAGGTAAATGCAGTTAGTAAAGAACTTTCACTCCCATAATTTGTAACTTTAATGGAAATTAATTAATTTAAAGAGTATCCATGATTCAAACAGTTCAATATAAGATAAGGTATACTAAAATAATTTTGAAAAATAAATAAATTTGGGCCATTGAACTCGAAGTAAAACAAATTGAAGCAAAACAGACCAAAATGAGATATTTGAGGTGATAATGAAAGGACTTTAATGGATGTAAATGGAATTTGGGTTTTTTGATGTTTCTAAAATGAATAATAAAAGGTTTAATGCCAAGAGAGGTGTTGTGGGGTTCATGAAAACTCATATAACCCTAGTTTGGCCCAATAGACACCGATCTTGGGTCACTACTCTCCTCACTTCTTAAATTTCATTCTCGTGCCCATTTAACTCGGTTTTCCAACCTAAGTAAGCTTCTACGCACAATCAAAGTTGTTGAACTCACTTAAATTTATAATTTCTTTGGAATATCCATAATTATATAGAGACTCCTGATAATATTTTCGAATGTCACGATCTCTTTCTTCCCTCATATTACTATTTGAAGGTCTACTTTAGAAAATCCATATCTTTCAGCCCCGGCCTTCAATTGAGCTATAAATATCAATATGAAAAGTGTGAGAAGTCCCACAACACTTTCATTCATAGTGAGAAACATAATTCCCACAATAGGGTTCCTAAAATTGGGCTAGAACACGACTGTGCACAGCTTCGGTCTATCCTGCACAGTCTTAGCAAAAAGGCCATAACTTTTTCCACACAACTCGGAATGAAGTGATTCAAAGAAAGATAACTAATGGATATATCTACCCACCAAAAATCACAATTTCGCAGTGGGCCGAACAGTACCAGTTTAATCGCAAAGAGACCCCTGTTTCTGGTCTGTTTACAGCTCTACTGTTCTTGTTTTCCCCCTTTTCTTCGCATAATTCCCCTCTAAAATCACTCCTTAAAATCATTTAACAAAGCCTTTTCCTTATCATCACTTACTAAGCCATGTTACTTAAAATTTAATCCATAATCGTCTACATCAAATTTTCAATTCTTCTCTTTTTCAAAATCACTCAAGACACATCATAAGCTTACTTATTTGCATAGATGAGCAAAATGACCTTTTATAATCAATTGGTGAAATTTCTGTAATCCACCCCTTTATACAAAATCACCTTAAGTGATTTCCCAAGTTAAACAACACATCCAAGATTCATTTCTTTATTCAATTATGCACAAATAATATACTTGATGCTAAAAATAAATCAACCCATGCTTGATCACCAAAATCCTAACTTATGACCAACTTATTCTTGCATTTAAACTCACCCAAACTCAACATAAACATCATGATATCCATTACTAATGCCAGAGATCACAAAAATCAAGTACCAAAATCCAAATCCATGATTTCAACCTCAAGCTTGCATGCTCATGCATAAACTTAACCATGGCATGCTTTCAAGCATAACCAACAAATTAAAACATCAAAATAGTTCTTATTCTTATCAAAATAATATGATCAATGATTAAAACCCACAAAAACAAGAATCAAAACCAAAGTCAACAAGATAAGTGATAGAGTTACTCACTTTGAGCTTGAAAAAGAGGGTGAAATTGATGTTTGAAGGGTGTGGGGCGGTGGCTAGTCCACTGGGGGTTCTCCAGTGGCGGCTAATGGCTATTTTCATCTGTGAACAGTGGTGGCAGCAGCAAGGCTCCAGCTGCCATGGGGGTGGAGGAGGAGGGGAGAGAGAAGAGGAAGAAGTAAAATGAGATTTGGCCTTTGCTTGACATTTGTTTGCTTTATCTAGTTACTTAGCTGATTTTATATGGCTATAAAGTAGCTTTTGCTAATTGAAATTTAGCACTAATGAGGGTGATTAATTAAATTCAATCACACCAACTTCTTGGGCCTCAAATTAGGCTCAATTGAGTTGGGCGCGGGACAAATAATGCTCCATTGTGAGCAAATTTTTACGTAGCTCGGAATTAAATTTTTGTGATGTTATGAAAAATAATTTAATCCTTTAAAACATATTTATCAGAGCCGACTATCGATTCACCCAAAATTATTACGGTAAATGAAACTCAAATTACCAAGTGGGACTAAATTGAATTATCCCAACCGGGATGATTAAATGAGATAAATAAACGTGAAAAATTAATAACATGGTTTAATTAAATAAATAAACATGATCTAGAATCGGACTATTACAAAACAGATCTTGCAATAGCATTAAAGCACAATTCGGTTTGCTCTACAATTCCTCAAATCGCCCAGCTAGCAACCTATGAGCATAGTGTTCACATTTAACCATCAAAACAGAATTTTCGCATAATAAAACTGATTTAGCAGCAACATTAAGACAAAATTCTGCTTGTTCCACAGCTCTCCAAATTGATCAGTTAGCAAAAGCCATGCATCAACTTAAGATGCAGGAGTCCTAAATCAGCATCATCATCATGTTTACCTAATTTCAGTCCTAATTCCTCCAATAACTGATAATCAACTCAAACTCAAGCAAGAACTAACTGCATTCTTTAAAATCTATTGAAATTAGTAATAATTAGTACGAAGAGAAAACCGACCTTGATTCCAAGCTAGAGGACTTGACTAATGGGGCTTTGGGATCGATTTGGATGCTTGAAAACCCAAATTTTAACTCCTTGCTGCATCCACACCCCAGACCACGCGAATCAGACCCAAAAGTCGTCTAACCTTGGCTCACTGACTCGAGATTGTGGTGAATGTTTGGTGCTGCGAATTCACTCTCAATTTATGGAGGCAATTGACTAGCTAAAGACAGGATTGCATTGCTAAGCTTGGCATGCATTCGGTGCCTCACAACCCCCCAGACCGACCATAAATGTGGTGGTTCTTCTCTGATTTTGCCCAGAATTTGCAATAGTGGCCTTGTTTGATGTTAGAGAGGTGAAATCTGAGGATATTTGAGCTAGGTGAGGCAAAAATTTGATGGGATTCTGGTGCTTGAGCCACGTGGAGAGGAGAAGAAGAACAAGAAAGAGAGAGAGAGAGATGAGGGCTTGGGGGGGTCGCATGCCAGAGGAGGAAGAAGAAGCCAGACTTAAGTCTAGCACGGCTTTGGCAAAATTGTCGCTCTTCCCCTTTTTTTTGGTTTCAAGCTTGCCCAACAATCAACTCTGCTAGTCTAATCTCGTACCTCATATTCTAAACCCAGATTGATGATACGATCTCTCGTCAATTAATCGTTCCTGGTTATATCAAGATTCGATTTAGTAATTAACGAAACTAATTCTAAAGTTGACAATCCAATAGTGTTTGGAGTTCCACTCGATTTAGTACCCGATAATAATTCTTGTTAATGCTTATTAAGAATCATTGAAAAATTTTCAAAACTAATAATAATAGTAATAATAATAATAATAATAATAATAATAATAATAATAATAATAATAATAATAATAATAATAACAGCAACAACAATGGTATTCTTTTTAATAAAATCATCACTCATACAAGCACATCGATAATAATGTAACTTATATAGTTAATAAAATACGATTTTATAACATCATAAGGTAAGATAATCAGCTTAATGTAAAAAGAAAGAACGCAGGTATTACATTTCCCCCCTTACAAGAATTTCATCCTAGAAATTGCTTACCTGGTGGAAATACTGTTAGGTACTTCTCTCGTATTTTTTTTCCGGCTCCTAGGTTGCTTCGGCTATCTTGTGATGCTTCCGAAGCACTTTAACATAAGGAATACCCCTATTCCTGAGCTTCTTCTCAATATTCGAATAGGCTCTTCCACATATGTGAGGTTCTCCTTAATCTACAAGGTTTCATACTTGATAACATGACCTGGATCTGAAACGTACTTTCGAAGACTGGATACATGGAATACGTCATGTATGCCTTATAGTAAAGGCGGTAGGGCCAATCGGTATACGACTGGGCCTACTCTTTGTAGAATCTCGAAAGGTCCAATGAATCTTGGGCTTAGTTTCCCTTTTTGGCTAAACCTTATGCTTCCCTTGAGCGGGGAGACCTTCAGGAATACGTGGTCCAGAACATTAAACTCTAAAGGCCTTGTCTTGATATCTGCATAATCTTTTGCCTATTCTGGGCAGCCTGTAACGTTTTACGTGCAGTTTTGATCACCTCGATCATTTGGTCGATTAGTTCCACCTTAGAGGGTTATCTTTCTCCTACTTCTTCCCAACAAATAGGAGTTCTACCGTGTTGACCGTACATTGCTTTAAAAGGGGTCGTGCCAATACTTGCATGGTAGCTATTATTATACGTGAACTCGACCAGAGGTAAGTTGTGATCCCAGGTCCTTGCGTACTCTAATACACAGGCTCTTAACATATCTTCTTGGGTTTGAATAGTCCTTTCAAATTGTCCATATGACTGAGGGTGAAAGGCTATACTCAGGGATAGTTCAGTTCCCATTACTTTTTGGAATCCGTGTTAGAACTTGGATATAAACTTAGTGTGTCGATCTGACATTATGCTGAGGGGTACTCCATGCAATCTGACTATTTCCTTGATGTTTAAATCCACTAATTGCTCGGAGGTAAAGGTGATTTTCATGGCTAGGAAATGTGCAGCCTTAGTCAGTCTATCAACAACCGCCTAGTTACTATCATGCTACTTAATGGTTTTCGGTAATCCAGTGACAAAATCCATAGTGATGTGCTCCCATTTCCATACTGGAATAGGTTAGGGCTAAATTATGTGCTTCTTTCAGTAGTTCCTTCTTGAGGTCTAGTTCATTGGGGACGCGCAATCCATTCCCATACCAAAGCACATCGATTTGGATTTAGAAATTCCTTGATTTTTCCTTCCTCTACTCCTTTCCTAATTTTCATAATCTCAGGCTCTTGCTTCTGACGCTGCTTGATTTCTTCTATTAGTGGGGAGGTAACCTAGAGTGCTGCTAGGTAGTTTTGATTTTCTGGTAGCACCACTTCTATCTGGAGGGCATCAAGTTCCCTTAGAACTTAGAAGTGTCTCCTCCTGAGTAAGTAGGCAGGCTATAGAGCCAGTGGATTTTCTGATAGCCATTTCCTTTAAGTTCCATCCTCTCTCCTTCAGAGATCGAGAAAATGATTAACTTCTTTTCACAATCTACAGTCACCCTATGCTTAACTAACCAATCCATCCCCAAAATAATATCTCATCCTTGGATTTCTAATTATACCAAATCAACAGGAAGGGTTCTCCTTTCTACAATAACAGCACAATCTCTAAAGATAAGGTCAATATGATGAATAGTTTCTAAAAGAGTGGTCACATAAAGTTGTATGTCAGGCTTACTGATGGGTTTCTTTGCAAATTCAGAGTTCACAAAAGAGTGAGTAGTGCCAGAATCAAATAAGATGCGAGTGTAAAGATGGTTAACAAGAAGAGTACCTGACATTGTGTTAGTAAGATCTCCAGTCTCTTCTCCTTCTAAGCAGAATACTCGACCTCCTGCTTGTGGTTTCTTGTTGCTTCTATTGCCTTCAGAGGAAGCACTAGCTGGAGGATAACCTTATTGTACTGTTGGGTTATTCCCTACTCCTGATCTCTAAATATTGCCCTGGTTGTTCCATGTGGCCTTTGGACAGTTAGCGACCTTGTGACCTATATCATCACATTCAAAACATTGGCCCGTAATGCTTCTGCATGGGCTAAAGTGTTGATGCCTACACTGATCACATGTTTTCCTTTGTTGCCATTGGCCGGGTTGCTTTCCTTTATCTTGTCTCATCCTAGGTTTAAACCTCCTGAAGTTTCTGTTTCCTTGGGAATTGTATCCTCCAGGGCCGAACTTTCTCTTTGCTCGGCCCTTTTCCCTATTTTTAATCTTGGTCTCATTGATGATACGGGCTACTTTCTTAGCCCTTTGATACATTTCTTGAAAATTAGCATTGATGTCCCCAAGCTATCGTCTATTTTACTTCCCCTTTTAGTCCTTGCTCAAAGTAGTCCATTCTTATTTCTTCAGTGGCCACTTGGTTCGGTGTGAAACGGCTCAGTTCATTAAACTTTGCTGTATATTCCATTTCACTGATTTTCCCTTGTTTCAGGCGTAGGAACTCCTGTTCTTTAGCACTCCTTATATCTTGAGGATAGTATTGAGCATCCATCAGAGCCTTTAGTTGATCCTATATCAACGCTGGTTCACCTGTCCTAGGTTTCACCATTCCCCACCAAGATTCAGCCTCTTTCTCAAATTATTCGGTGGTCAGGCGCAACTTAAACCTCTCAGGGCATTCCATGAGTTCAAATAGATTTTCCATTCTTCTAAGCCATTCCTCATATACCATAGGGTCAGTTCCACCCCCGAGCTTGGGAGGTTTAAGCATATTAAACTGGCATATCATTTCTCTGGCGGTGGGTTCAAGAACTGGTTCTTCTCGTGGAGGCATCTGTTCACATATTTACATAAGAGATTACTTAGTCCTAATTCCCAATGAGAAGTTAACACCATAGCCATAGTAGAATTTATAAGGGTAAGATTTCTCAATTACTAAAATCATTTGCAAGTAGGGTAAAAGGATGCTATGTGTAGCTATAAGTAAAGTTTTAGCTTATCCCATGCAAGGTTATACTAGCATACCACATTTTCATTTTAAGGAAGTGCATGTACATACGACAACAAAATAGTGAGTATATAACACTTTGATAAGCACTAATTGCATTTATTCTATTTAGACATTGGTAGTATGACTTAGGAGTCACTGGAAGTCCTCGTCTTTCTAGTGTTTCATTTTGAGAGAAAACAAACTTAGAAGGCTTAGATCTAGCTTATTTATATACAACATAACATCTGTGAACCTAAGTTCATGCTACTCCACCTTACTCCTCGTCTGAGGTGTCATCTCCAGAAAGGTTTTCAACCATAGATTCATCTGAACTTTTAGATTGGTCGGGGTCAGGGGCTAATAACTCTTCTAACCTCACAGTGGGGGCATATTCAATGTCATATTCTTTGTCCACTAACTCGCTCATTCTGAGCGTAGTGGCTCACCATCCTCAGGGGTAGAGTGTTCCTAAGCATCCACCCAGAGCACCCACATCATGTCGATTCCCTGATAGTGCTTGGCTTGAAGTCTCTCAGTGAAGAGGAGTCTCATTTGATGATGCTCCAGTTGGTTCCTCTCAGACAGGGTGGTAGAAAGGTGTTGGATTTTAGCAGGTTAAATGAGGAAAATTTGACGAGCTGGCTAGCGGTAGTGCTTCTCTAGAGGGGAGTAACTCCTGAGTGGTCCATTTAGTGCTCTGCCAGTAAGAGAAATTCTACCAGACCTTGATATGTAAAAGGCATGTATGCCCCTATGTGCACTGTCCACTGTCGTAGGGTGGCAGCTACTTCTCTCCATCTTCCAGTCATAGGCAGCTTTCTTATGAACTTTATCACCCGATAGTTTTGTGTGACTCTATAGGGACCCCATTGGTTACTCATCTCTATAGCTCTCTAATATATGACTGTATTTCAAGCGGCCCACCAAAAGGGCAGATAAATGTAGTGGGCAATATGGAATACCATCCTACACTATCACTATAAGGGTAAGTGAAAAGCTAGCATATATACACTATAGATCATGTAGTTACTAATATAGGCATTACAAAGCAAACATGCACACATAAGCATATAAGTCATGTATTTCACACATCGTACTCATATTATAATATCCAAATGCATAATGCAAACCTATGATTCTGATACCACTTAATATAACACCCCCAACTCGAGGAAGAGTCACATGGCTAGGATTCCTAAAGGAAATCCCTAACACCACTAAGTTTGAGTTTACGCATTAGTATTTAGTTCAGCATTCTCGAATAAAACTAAAAGAGTTTCCTCTATTTTTGCAACATTTTATGGTCTTAGCTTAAGCTAAGGGTACCTATAAGGTGATAATAAGGTAAAACAAGACATAGGGTGACTTGAATCACTGTCATGGGTCACTAACAGTCAAACCAACTAAACATAAGAGTTATGACATTATATACATAGGTTCATAGCCGATTGTATGCTTGCACATTTAATAAGGAGCTTAAATAATTGCATATATGGTAAGGCATTGGACACTTCACAGCAACCATTCAACGAAACGGGCCAAAAAGCTGCTGACAGATTAGCATCAAAACAACTTCAAAATAACTTTTATACCTGCTAAGTCTGAACTTAGAAAGAGAATAAGGAAAGGGGTGAGCTACCACATGCTCAGTGAGTATTTCTGAACTCCTTAAAAACTAAAATCATTTGCAGGCAATAACGATATGTAGCAGTCACATAACATTTGAATATTACTATCATACTAGGCAATCAAGTGTCCCCAAGGAAGATCATCACCTCTAAACTTCATACTAAGCCAATGAAGCTCGTAACTAAACCCTTAATGACCCAACTGCCTTAATAAACAAGCTTTCAGGCACATAAGCAAGCAAAGACACAAAGATAGGGTAAAAAGCTTTCAGATATGCATTTTGAAAACGTAGTGACTCATTCTACATTTAAAGAATCGTTTACAATACAAACTAACCTCCTCAATGCTCGTGTAATTTTTAAAGGTTCCTGAAATACCCATAATGTTAATAATTCAAATCGATTTCTCATATATCAGGAAAATATCTTTACATTCAGGCACAAGATTACATAATGTACTGGCTAGGAGAGATCTAGACTCGCTGTAAGCGAAGTCATCACTCACAAATCACGTTATCCCCGGGGTATACGTAACAAACATTTGCCCAAAACGCATCTCAGCAGAGTAGCTCTAGCTTTGATATTATCCTCTATCGAGAAAACAGCTTATGTAATGCCCCCAAATTAAACATGTTTCACTGCTTGTGTTTTCCTTAATCTAGACAACCCAATGATAGGAGCATTACCGTCGTCCAAAAGGACAAGGCTTGAAACATGAGTGCTATAAATAACACAGTTAAGTATAGCTTTAATCATACGCATACACACCTGATCAATCCATATATAATCAACTGTTAACTAACATAAGGTTTTTACAGCATAGTAAAAACAATTCACCATGTAATCTACATCTCCATCCACTGAAGATTTCAATATATAGCTCTAAAAATATGCATATACTGTGTCAGTGTTGATCCATTCAGATTCCCTTACTCAACTTATTCTCTTCCGCTGGTTTACTATCATGAAGACGATTCTTTGAGCATTTGCCTAAAATAAAACATGAAAAACATTTCAAACTGTGAGCCGAAGCTCAGTACATGTATTCCTGTATTGTTAAATGATCATTGAAACACTGGTTGGGCCCAATTTGCAATTTATTTTAAGTTAAAACAGTGAGATGATGTAAAACTGCATTGCTAGTTATTATCTGATAGTGAACCTCTTGATACTGTCACGGTCTATGGATAGGTGTACACCTGCCCAGCCGATCGGGGACCTAGCCTGAAGCCACGCGGATAACTGAAGGGCGAATGCCCTATAGATGATAACTGATGGGGTCACTAATTAAATGATAAATCACTATGTAAACTGTATCATTGATGTACTTACCAAATATGATACTTTGATAAATGAACTCTGATTTTCAAAGATACAGGCAATGGACGTATCTGAAGTCTTTAAAATGATATTTCACTTGATAATACTTATGCACAATGGAAATGATAGATTAGGCCCCATTTCTGTTTAAGAAATATAATTATAGGTAAATGTAGTTAGTAAACCATATTCACTGACATAATTCGTAACTTTAATGGAAATTGATTTATTTAAACATACTTGTACAATTCCAATAATTCAATATAAGATAAGTTAAACCAAAATGAACTAATTTTAATTCAATATAAGACAAGTTAAACCAAAATGATCTGAATAACAAATCAGTTAGGGTTATTGAACTTGAATTACAATAAACTGAAACAAAATAGACCAAATTGGAAAAATTGAGGTGATAATGAAAAGATTTAGTTTGATATAAATGAAATATGAGTTTCCAATATTTCTGAAATGGCTAATGAAAAGTGTGATGCTTGTGAAATGGATAATAGATGGTTCAATGCCATGAGGGGTGTTGTGAAGTTCATAAAAAGTTCAAATAACCTTAGTTGATCCGATAGACACTAATTTGAGTCATTACTGTGCCCACTTCTCAAATTTCATTTTCACGCTTACTCAACTCAGTTTTCAACCCAAGTAAGCTTCTATATATAATCACATTTTTTGAACTCACTACACTTTGTAATTTCCTTGCAATACCCATAATTATATAGAAACTTCTGAAAATATTTTTAAATGTCACGATTTCTGTATTCACTCATGTTACCGTTTGATAGTCTGCATTAGAAAATACATATCTTTCACTCCTGACCTCCAAATAAGATGTAAAACCCCAATATGAAAAGATCACAATGTCCACTAAAACTTTTATTTAGAACACAAAGTATGATTCACATACTAGGGTCCCTAAAATTAGGGCAGAACACAGACGTGCATAATTTCAGGTTCAATCTGCACAGTCGTAGCAAAATGACCATAACTTTTTCCACAGAATTCGAATTAAGGATAACTTATTGATCTATCTACATACCAAAAATCACCATTTTTCAATAAGCCAATCTATACCAGTTTTTTTCGTAAAGTCCACTGTTCAAAACTGCTCCCAGTTTCGATGTATTCTGCACAGTTTTCAGTAAATTGGCCATAACTTTCTCTACACAACTCGGAATTAAGTAACTCCAGAGCCTATTGAAAGCTAACTCATTGAGTTATCCTCACACCAAAAATTATAATTTTTTATGTCCCACAAATTACTAGTTTATTTATAAACAAACCCCTATTTTGGGTCTGTTTTTCGGCCCTAAATTACATAGTTTCAATCTTTTCCTCATATAATTGCCCACTAAAATCATTCTGTAACTCATCCAAATTAATATAAACATCTTGATATTCATTACCAATGCCAAAAATCACAAAATCTCATTAAAAATAATCAAAATCCATCATCCCAACCTAAACTTGCATGATCATGAACAACTTCAAACATAACTTACTTTCAAGCATAATCCAACCATTAAAACATCAAAATAACACTTGTTTGTATCAAGATAACATGATCCATATCAAAGCCAATATAAAAATCGAAAATGAAATTTGATTAAGCTAGAGTTTTACCTTGCTTAGTGATCAAAAGGGAGAGATGGAGGTGTTGCTTGATGTGGGAGGTGTTTTGGTGGTGGATGGTGGTTGATGGTGTGGTGGCCAGCTGGCTGGTGGTGGTTGAGAGTGGTGGCTAGCAGCACGGGCTGGCCATGGGGTAGTGGAGAAATGGAGAGAAAGAGAGAGGAAAGTAGGAAGAAATTACCTTGGTGTTTTTGTACTTGAGTTGTTTACTTGGTTGCAATTGAAGGGAGTATACATGGATGAGAATTTATCCCTCAAAAAAAAAAAATCTTTTGCTAATTTAAACTAGGGGTAATGATGGTAATTAGCTAAACAAATAGATTAGGAACTTTTTGGGCCGAAATCGGCCTTAAATGAGCTCGGGTTCGGAAAAATTATCAAACTGGGTGCGATTAATTTAACATTTTTTTTTCAAAGCTTGAAATTAAATGTGATATCGTGAAAAATAATTTAATCTTTTAAATCATAAATGTCGAGGCATACTATCAATTTTTTTTTCGAAATTAATACGGTAAATGAAACTTGAATTGCAAAGTACGGTCCAAAATGAATCTCCTAGCCGGGATAATTAAATGAGATAAATAAATATGAAAAATGAATAACTTGACTTAATTAAATAAATAAATACAATTTAGGGTCGGGCTATTACAGCCTCCCCCCCTTAAGGAGTTTCGTTCTCGAAACTTATAAACTTTGCCAACAGATGCAAGGTTATCTCAAATAAATATGGGTACTTAACTTTTATTTGGTCCTTAGTTTCTCAAGTAGTTTCTGAGGAGGTATGATTTGCCCAAAGTAATTTTGTTAAAGATATCTGCTTGATGCTTAACTGCTTAATCTGGTGATCCAATATCTGGATTGGGTGCTTGTGAAACACAAGATCCTCAATGACCAGAATGGGTTTGATTATGACAGCGTGGTTAGGATATGAAATGTACTGCCTTAATTGTGAGGTAAGGAACATGTTATGCACGTGTTTGAGTTATATAAGCAGATCCGATAGACAAGCTATGCAATTCGGCATTTTAATAAACTGACATGGTCTAAAAGATCTTGGCTGTAATTTAGTTTTCCTTACACCCTTAATTGATGAAACTTTCTGAAAAACCTTGCTATATATATGAAAGTCTAGGAATCTCCTTCTTTTATCAATATAGCGTTTCCATCGCTTTCAATAGGATATTTTTAGGAATCTTCTGACACATGTCATCTTATTAAACGTTGGAGAAGATCTTCATGACCCATAAGATGATTTGTTGCCAATGTCTGCCGTCAGTTTGTCCTGATGTTTAATAAAGGATTCTCTGCTAGTGCTATCTCAACGTTGATTGTTGGGAGTTCCCTACTGTCTTCAAATACAAATATTGGTCGTAGGTCGTGAGGTACTACAGGCTCCAACTTAGAAGAGTTGATCTATTGATATTTTTACATGCTTGCCCATCTGTTTAAGGATGATAAGAACTGTAAAAGTTCAATCTAGTTCTAAAGGCTCTTTGAAGTGCTTGCCCTAACAGGCTTGAAGTCTCTGATCTCGATCATACACTATATCTGAGGGAATCCCATGATAAAGTCCATTGAAATTGAATCCCTTTCTCAGGGTTTTGCTTTACTCTTTGGAGCTCAGGATCATCATCCTAATTCACTCTAATTTCCTCCATTAGGGAGGACTGTAAGGTAAGTGCCCACAATTGAACATCCGCCTTCCTGTGCAACACTAATTGAATGTCCAAGACCTCAAGCTCTCTCAAGAGATTCAGTTGCGTAATCACTACAGTGTTTAAGGTATGTTGTGTCTTCCTATTTAGGGCGTCTGCCATAACATTTCTCTTTCTTGGTTGACATTGGATCTACCACAACTGATTGAGCTTCTTCTACGTAAAGATGTACTTGAAGTTTTGATGATCAGTATTGATTCTTGCATGGTACCCCATAGAAGTAATGTCTCTGAATTTTCAACGCAAAAACTAGAGATATGGGTAGGGTAATTCTTCTCATAAGACTTGAGTTGTTAGAAGGCATAAGCCACCAGTTTAACTTCTTGCTAACTTTATAGCTTTCTTCAACAAATTGGTCAGGAAGGACAATATTTGTCAAATCCTTCCTGAACTCGATAATTCCCTACTAAACTCAAACGGTTCCTAATCTCCGTGAATTGGTGGGTCTTGAGCACTTTGTAACGGCTTTCACCTTTTGTAAATCAACCTTAATCTCTTCCTTTGAAACCATATGTTCTAAAAATACTATTTCTTCTAACAATACTCATGATTCTTGCATTTGCTATATAATTGATGTTCCCTCAAGGTCTATAACACTGTCCTCAAATGAACAGTATGCTCATATCTGTCCTTGGAGTATTTCAAGATATCTTTTATGAACACCACCACACTTGTCTAGATATGGTCTAAAACTCTATTCATAAGATCTGTAAAGACCATGGGGCCATTAATTAAGCTAAAAGGCATCACAATGAATTCATAGTGACCCAAACATGGTCCTCAGTGTGGTTTTGGGAATGTCTTTAGGTATAATCCTAAGTTGATGGTACCCTGACCTCAAATCAATCTTAGAAAAGACTCCTACTCCCTGCAGTTGATCAAATAAGTTATCTACTTGGGGCGATGGGTATGTGTTTTTGACGGTGATCTTGTTTAGCTCTCTGTAATCAATACATAACCTCCAGGTTCTATTCTTCTTCTTTACAAATAGAATTGGGCCACCCCATGGTGACACGCGTGGTATGATAAATCCTTTCTGTAATGACTTCTCTAACTGAATCTTCAGTTCTTTAAGCTCAATTGGGGCCATACGATGCGGGGTTTTGGAGATAGGTTGAGCATCAGGGATTAATTTAATCTCAACATCAATTTCTCTTTGCGGAGCAGTCCCGGTAATTTTTCAGGGAAACATCTCTAAATTCACAAGTTATAGGGATATCTTCTGCTTTTTCTTCCTTCGGTTAAATGTTACTAGCATAACACCAATACATAATATATCCTTGACATAAGAGCTCATTCGTTTTCATAACGGAATTTAAAGGATAAGATTTTTGTTTTCTTTGCCCATGAAATATATTTCTCTCCCTTGTGCATCTCTTCAAACCATAAGTACACAACCAGCTCATTTCCGGAATGATATCAAAGTTTGATGAGTCAAAATGAACCGGAACTCCAGGGAATACTATCCCGCCAACTATAATGGACACATGTTTATGAGAGATAAAACACTCAACTCTAGCGTTGCTGGATAACTTGATTCCATAATTGCGTTTTCCTTAGCAATGGGTTCCATAAGTTGGACACTAATTAACCCCTATAAAAAGCGTATTTAAGATTTACCTTCTGTACAAGTGTGCTATAAGATTAATGTCTATGGGTGCAACCCAATCATAAACCAGCTACTAGCAGCAATTAGGCTTGAAAAAGGTGACCAGAACTGATGAAGATGTAACATGAGAGTGAATAATGATGCAATTAAATGGGCAGATGCTATGAAGACAAGAAGATGAAGCCTCTGGTCGAAGTGAGGAGTATCCAACATTTGATAATCCAACAAGGACAATGGTAGATGGTATGTTACCAGAAGGTGCAGTGAAATATTTTTAAGAGTAATGCCTACTTCAGAGATGAAGGTGGAGTCAATGGACTGCGTATAAGAGTTTGGGCAATTTAAGCAAGTCTTGAATTGCAATGGATTGAAGCAAAATGTCTCTCTAAAATGTCCTCGGTTTCTCTTACATGGAATCGCCGATAGTTAATGGTTTCAAAACTTATATACCATAGAACAAGCCTCTCTAAAATCTTACAATTAAGGGGATATTACATCAAGAACCCCCATATAGCTCACTTAGATGAAATTCGTGAGTTACAGAAGAAAATATCTACAATCAATGAAGCATATTGAAGTAATTGCCACTTGGATCCAAGAAACGCACAAAAAGACAACCATATGATCAGTAAATATAAGCTCAAAGTTGTACGTATCCACTGACTTGAATAGTCTGCACCATCAGACTTCTAGGATGAATTTCATTAACCACTGGCCTCCAAATGTGCTGCAACATGGGTTAATGGAAAGCTTAATTTCTGTACTTTAACATAGACTAACTAATACATCTCTATCTAACAGAATGCATAGGCTGCAAGTGGCATAAACTCAGACCTCGTGTACTGGAATTCTAACCAGTTTGCAGACTTGGACTTGCCTGGTAATTTTGAATAACCAAATGACCTCCAATCCATTTGGAACTTACTGCGCATGCAAGATATCTCCCTAACCATAAAGTTAGGATAGAAAATCCCTAGATAAATCATGCTGGTCATGGACAAAAGTTACCTCAAAGTCGAACCTTGTGCACTGATCAAAACTACTAAGTTGATTGAACTTGTGTATTCTGCCTATACTTAGTTTTCCCTATGTATTTAACTTAAAAAAATGAGTCAAGGGCCCTTTATAGGACACATCTGTAATAGCCCCCAACCCTAGGGCTAGGAGTGTTAGTGATTCTTAAATTCCTAGGGCGAAATGGACAGAGTTTTGCCTATAAACTGGTCATTTTTCATGCTTAAAGCTTTACATCACATCCTCGCATTGACTGGAAGTACAAAAGGATATCAAATCAAGCTCAACGGCTACACACCGGAGACCACAACTCTACGGGCCACATGCCCGGAGTACAAGAGTTTACATCCCAAAAATAAACAATTTTAACTAAAAGGACAACATACCATTCAGATGGGTGGCTCATATGGCCATACCGAGCGACTTCTGGACAATATGGCCATACTTACCTAAATATATTGGAGGCACCTTTAACTTCTTGTTCAAAATCACCCTCGAATCTGATGCTTGAGACCAAATTATATACACATTATGTGGATCCATCTAACAAAGAAGAATATACGAGTAAAATATGTGTGAGATAAGCAGACATTACCAGAGTCACAAATCTCCAATGATATCATAATAATCTTCCTTCCTCGCTAATCAACTTTCTCAGTATCTTAACTCCATACTCCATATCCCATAACTGATACCAAATCTGTAACGCCCCCAAATTAGACATGTTTTACTGCTTGTATTTTTCTTAATAAAACCCTTAATTATAATCTAGACAACCCAATGATAGGAGCATTACCGCCGTCCAAAAGGACAAGGCTTGAAACATGAGTGCTACAAATAACACAGTTAAGTATAGCTTCAATCATACGCATACACACCTGATTAATCCATATATAATCAACTGTTAACCAATATAAGGTTTTTACACCTTAGTAAAAACAATTCACCATGTAATCTGTATCTCCATCCACTGAAGATTTCAATATACAGCTCTAAAAATATGCATATACTGTCTCAGTGTTGATCCATCCAGATTCCCTTGCTCAACTTATTCTCTTCCACTGGTTTACTATCATGAAGACGATTCTTTGAGCATTTGCCTAAAACAAAACATGAAAAACATTTCGAACTGTGAGCCGAAGCTCAGTACATGCATTCCTATATTGTTAAATGATAATTGAAACACTGGTTGGGCCCAATTTGCAATTCATTTTAAGTTAAAACAGTGAGATGATGTAAAACTGCATTGCTAGTTATTATCTGATAGTGAACCCCTTGATACTGTCACGGTCTATGGATAGGTGTACACCTGCCCAGCCGATCGGGGACCTAGCCTGAAGGTGCGCGAGTAACTAAAGGGCGAATGCCCTATAGATGATAACTAACGGGGTCACTAATTAAATGATAAATCACTGTGTAAACTGTATCATTGATGTACTTACCAAACATGATACTTTGATAAATGAACTCTGATTTCTAAAGATACAGGCAATGGACGTACCTAAAGTTTTTAAAATAATATTTCACTTGATCATACTTATGTACAGTAGAAACGATAGACTAGGCCCCATTTCTTTTTAAGAAATATAATTATAAGTAAATGTAGTTAGTAAACCATATTCACTGACATAATTCGTAAATTTAATGGAAATTGATTTATTTAAAAAGACTTCTATAATTCCAATAATTCAATATAAGACAAGTTAAACCAAAATGAACTGATTTTAATTCAATATAAGACAAGTTAAACTAAAATGATCTGAATAATAAATCAGTTAGGGTTATTGAACTTGAATTACAACAAACTGAAACAAAATAGACCAAATTGGAAAAATTGAGGTGATAATGAAAAGATTTTAATTGATATAAATGAAATATGAGTTTCTGATATTTTTAAAATGGATAATGGAAAGTATGATGCTTCTGAAATGGATAATAGATGGTTCAATGCCATGAGGGGTATTGTGAGGTTCATAAATAGGTGAAATAACCTCAGTTGATTCGATAGACACTAATTTAAGTCATTACTGTGCCCACTTCTCAAATTTCATTTTCATGCTCACTTAACTCAATTTTCAACCCAAGTAAGCTTCTATATATAATCACACTTGTTGAACTCACTACACTTTGTAATTTCCTTGCAATACCCATAATTATATAGAAACTTCTGAAAATATTTCCAAATGTCGTGATTTCTGTATTCACTCATGTTATCGTTTGATAATCTGCATTAGAAAATCCATATCTTTCACTCCTGACCTCCAAATGCGATGTTAAACCCCAATATGAAAATATCATAATGTCCACTAAAATTTTTATTTAGAACACAAAGCATGATTCACATACTAGGGTCCCTAAAATTAGGGTAGAACACAAATGTGCATAATTTCAGTTCAATCTGCACAGTCGTAGCAAAACGACCATAACTTTTTCCACATAATTCGGATTAGGGTGATTCAAAAAGCATTTGAAAGATACCTCATTGATCTATCCACATACCAAAAATACCAGTTTTTAATAAGCCAATCAATACCAGTTTTTTCTGTAAAGTCCACTGTTTAAAACTGCTCTCAGTTTCAATGTATTCTGCGCAGTCTTCAGTAAATTGGCCACAACTTTCTCTACACAACTCGGAATTAAGTAATTCTAGAGCCTATTGAAAGCTAACTCATTGAGTTATGCTCACACCAAAAATTATAAGTTTTACATGTACCACAAATTACCAGTTTATTCATAAATAGACCCCTATTTTGGGTCTGTTTCCCAGCCCTAAATCACATAGTTTCAATCTTTTCCTCATATAACCACCCACTAAAATCACTCTGTAACTCATCCAAATTAATATAAACATCTTGGTATTCATTACCAATGCCAAAAATCACAAAATCTCATTAAAAACAATCAAAATCCATCATCCCAACCTAAACTTGCATGATCATGAACAACTTTAAGCATCACTTACTTTCAAGCATAATCCAACCACTAAAACATCAAAATAACACTTATTTATATCAAGATAACATGATCCATAATCAAATCCAACATAAGAATCAAAAATGAAATTTGATTAGGCTAGACTTTTACCTTGCTTAGTGATCAAAAGGGAGAGATGGAGGTGTTGCTTGATATGGGAGGTGTTTGGGTGGTGGGTGGCGGTTGATGGTGTGGTGGCCAGCTGGCTGGTGGTGGTTGAGAGTGGTGGCTAGCAGCACGGGCTGGCCATGGGGCAGTGGAGAAATGAAGAGAAAGAGAGAGGAAAGTGGGAGGAAATTGCCTTGGTGTTTTTATGTTTGAGTTGTTTACTTGGTTGCAATTGAAGGGAGTATACATGGCTGAGAATTTATCCCTCAAAAAAAAAAAATCTTTTGCTAATTTAAATTAGGAGTAATGATGGTAATTAGCTAAACAAATAGATTAAGAACTTTTTGGGCCGAAATCGGCCTTAAATGAGCTCGGGTTCGGAAAAATTATCAAACCGGGTGTGATTCATTTAACATTTTTTTTCCAAAGCTCGAAATTAAATGTGATATTGTGAAAAATAATTTAATCTTTTAAATCATAAATATCGAGGCCTACTATCAATTTTTTTTCCGAAATTAATACGGTAAATGAAACTTGAATTGCAAAGTACAGTCCAAAATGAATTCTCCCAGCCGGGATAATTAATTGAGATAAATGAATGTGAAAAATGAATAACTTGACTTAATTAAATAAATAAACATAATTTAGGATCGAGCTATTACAGCTCATGCCTTATCCTGCATCTCATCACATATTATCGAACATTACCCTCGCTAGGGTCTTCTAGGGTTCCTACTTTTAGGTCTAACTCCCTATGGCTGGCCAATTGCCTAGCACTATCTTAGCTATTAAAACGTACTAAATCGGTGTAGATTATAAAAAGGAGTCACTGTCACACATAGTAAGTTTCACCTTTCAAGTGAGTCAAAATCATTTCTCTTTAATAGTTGCTTACATAATTAAAGCCATGGTTGTCTAGCAAATAACCCATAACCCTATTAATGGTTTATGGTTCTTTCATTTTCAACATGAAACCCTCTTAAAATCATAGTGAGTCTACTAACTCGCACTTTGAAACTTAAAGTAATTTTGTAGCATATAATTCAAACTGAGTTTCGTTATTAACACCTTTAGTTGCCCTTTTTCAATTCGTTTAATTCCTTTTAAACACAAAGAAAGAGATGTTAACAAACAAAAGCCTTAAAACATTTTTGAACTCGCTAATAGTTTGGTTTTTAACTTCCTAGACCTATCGACTATTCAGTTGAGTCATTCACTAAGTAGTTTGACGATTTAAGGTCATTTTAGGCTATAAATACCTTAACAATCGAACAGGCAACCGATGAACATTTAGAAACATTTGAAATTACGAAAACAAGCTTTAACGATCCTTTTAAAAATTTCTAAAGTTCACCAACCACTCACATAGCATCATTTTAATGATTCAAGAGGGAAGGGGTTCACCAATAGCACATTCATATCACTTTGTAGGAACAGTTTCAGTAGAATCCACCTAATGTCCCAAATACTTCACAATCCACACAATTGCAATTAATATCAAACCCAAACCTCCCTCCTCAAACAACACCGACCAAAAAAACCTCGAATCGCTCATTAATTTCGCCTCAGGCCAACCAATTACTAAGCTCAGTTCAATAACACAACAACTTAATCGATTAATTCAGGAAACCAACATCCATAAGCGGAGCATTCATATCAATTACCAAAAGTAGAATTTAAGCATATCCAGACTGATCTAGCAATAGCATTGAAGCACAATTCAGTTTGCTCTACAATTCCTCAAATCACCCGATTAGTAACCTATGAGCAGGGTTCACATGTAACCATCAAAATAACATTTAGTCATAATGAAACTAATTTAGCAGCAACATTAAGACAAAATTTTGCTTGTTCCACAATTCCCTAAATTGATCGATTAGCAAATGCTACATATCAACTCAACATGCAAGAGTCCTAAATCAGCACCATCATCATATTTACCCAATTTCAGTGCTAATTCCTCCAATTACTAATAATCAGCTCAAACTCAAGCATGAACTAACTACATTCATTAAAATCTGTTGAAATTACGGATAATTAGGAGGAAGAGAAAACCCATCTTGATTCTAAGCTAGAGGACTCAACTAATGGGCTTTTGGGATCGATTTAGATGCTTGAAAACCCAGATTTCGACTCCTTGCTGCGTCCACGCCTCAAACTACGTGAATCGGACCCAAAAGCCATTTAAACTTGGCTCACTGACTCCAGACTGTGGTGGATGTTTGGTGTTGCGAATTCACTCTCAATTTATGGAGGTAATTGTGTAGCTAAAGACAGGATTGCATGGCCAAGCTTCGGCATGCATTTGGTGCCTCGAAACATCCCCCAGACTGACCACGAACGTGGTGGTTCTTCTCTGATTTTGCCCAGAATTTGCAACAGTTGCCTTGTTTGATGTTATAGAGGTGAAATCTAAGGATATTTGAGCTGGGTGAGGTGAAAATTTGATGGGATTCTGGTGCTTGAGCCGCATGGAGAGGAGAAGAAGAAGAAGAATGAGAGAGAGAGAGAGAGATGGGGGCTGGGGATCAAGTGTCAGAGGAGGAAGAAGAAGTCAGACTTAAGTCTAGCATGACTTTGATGAAATTGCCCCTCTTCCCTCCTTTTTTGGGTTTCAAGCTTGCGCAACAATTAACTCTGCGAGTCTAATATCATACCTCATATTCTAAACCTCGATCGATGATACGATCTCTTATCGATTAATCGTTCCCAATTATATTAAAATTCGATTTAGTAATTAACGAAACTAATTCTAAGGTTGACAATCCAATCGTATTCGAGGTTTTACTTAATTTAGTACCCGATAATAATTCTTATTAATGCTTATTAAAAATCATCGAAAAATTTTCAAAATAATAATAATAATAGCAATAATGATATTTTTTTAATAAAATGATCGCTCATACAAGCATGTCAATAATAATTTAACTTATACAATTAATAAAATATGATTTTATAACATCATAAGGTAAGATAATCAGCTTAACGTGAAAAGAAAGAACGCAAGTATTACATTTGTCAGAGGATGAAGTACATAGTGTCCTACACCAATGTCATGCCTCGACTTATGGTGGACACTTTGGCCCAGACAAGACTATTGCAAATGTACTCCAAGAGGGTTTCTATTGGCCCACTCTCTTCAAAGACATAATGAAATTTGTCATAACTTGTTATAGATACCAAAGAACGGGGAACATTTCCAATCGATAAGAGATGCATCAAAGTGGCATTCCTGAGGTGGAATTGTTTAATATATAGGGGATTAACTTCATGAGATCTGTTCCTCCTTCCTATAACAATCTCTACATTCTTATCACGGTTGACTATGTCTCCAAGTGGGTAGAAGCCATTGTCACCACAACTAATGATTCCAAAGTTGTTGTAAAGTTCCCCTGTAAAATTATTTTTACGAGATTTGACACACTGAGAGCTCTTTTAAGTGCCAATAGGACTCACTTTTGCAACAAACCACTTGAGTTACTTTTGAAGAAGTATGGGGTATTTCATAAAGTCACTACACCCTGTCATCCCTAGATGAGTGGCCAAGTCAAGTTATCTAACTGGGAATTGAAGGGTGTTTTGGAAAAGACGATGGGTAGATCCTGAAAAGATTGGTCTTTGAAACTTGATGATGCTCTTTAGGCCTACCGATCCACTTACAAGACTCCTTTAGGCACTACCCCATACTGCTTAGTGTTTGGGAAGTCTTGTCATTTACCGATCAACTTCGAACACAAAGCCTATTGGGCAATTAAGATGCTCAGTTTTGATCTTGAAGTGGATGGTGAGAAGCGGGCTTTGCAATTATGTGAACTCGATGAACTAAGATTAGGGGCTTATGAGAGCTCCTGTATTTACAAGGAAAGGACCAAGAAATGGCATGATAAGCACAGTTTAAATAAGAGATTTGAGGAAGGTGACATAGTCCTTTTGTTTATTTCTAAGCTGAAGTTATTTCTGGGTAAGTTGAGATCCCGGTGGTCGGGACCATTTCAAGTCATCAAGGTTCATCCTCATGGTGCAGTGGATGTATGAAGTGAATCCACTAGTGCATTCAAGGTAAATGGACAGCGGCTCAAGCCTTATCTAGTGGGCAACCCTATTGACAAAGTCGTCATCCATACGCTTACCAATCCAAACCTCACATAGAAGCATGGTCAAGCTCTTGACCTTAAAAGAGCACTTCTTGGGAGGCAACCCAAGCCTCTTTTTAATAGCTTTGATTCCATTTTTAGGTAGTTTTTCATAAAAATATAAATAAACAAAAAAGAGTGGAAATTAAAAAAAAAGAAAAGAGGAAAAAAAAGAGAGAAGAAGAGAACACAAGAAAAAAAAGGAAGCAAAAGTGATGGGCACCATGGTCCGTATTACTCAAATATAGCCCATGGCATGCCCACCCAGTAAAACAAAAAAACCAGATGTCCAGCAGACACCATGGTCAGACCATGGTGGTCTGCTACAGGCCATAGTCAAGGGTTTTGTCCACGGTTCCTCTTCCCTTTCGCATACAATCATCTTCAACCTTGGCTCTTTCTCTCTCTACCTCCCTCTTTCTCTCTCTAAAACCTCCATTGTTAAACCCTCTATTTTCCTCTCATTTCTTCCTATTTTCACTCCATTTTTACTTAAAATCTTCCTTTTTCTCTTAATCTTTCTCTTTCTCTAACAAATTTCATCTCATTCCACCATTTCTTCTCCAAGTTCATCTCACCTTTACCCATCTTCCATAACCATCTTCTTCTTTCTCTAGTTCTTCCTCCTTTTCACTTAAATTCTTCATTTTTCTTTCTTACATCTTATTTTTTAGGTTTTTGTTTCAATTTTCTAGCATTTTGCAACCATGGCACCCACAAAGAGACAAATGAGCACCAAGGAGGCAAGAACATCTAGTCAAGCACGATCTCAACTTCACTGGACCTCCCGCAATTCCACCAACGCACGAGCCCAAGGTAACATTCCTTATCCTGTTGGTTTAACTAACCTTGAACATGTTGCTAGATATACTTGCTTGAATGAACGATTGGTTGTGGCAACGCATTATTATGACGAGGAATTATTAGGCTGTCTAGGATTGTTGGATGATATACAGTGGTTGTTTGCTCAGGGGGGTATGCGACATTTCATTGAAATTAAAGAGCATACATATCGGGACGTCACTCTAGAATTTCTGAGCACTTTGCATGTTAAGGTCACTCAAGGGCCTCAATGTCAAGTGGGGTACATTTCTTTTTATTTGCACGGGCAATTCTATGAGTGGAACTTAGGTACCTTCAATAGCATATTTAGTTTTCCATCTAGCACCAATTTACCAAACTGTCAAGTTCCCTGAGAATTCAACTCAAATGCATTTTGGAGCAAGCTTTCGGGGAGCGTTAGGTACAGTACTAGTTCTTTCAAGTACACCCATATTCGGAACCCTTGCATTCGAGTGGCTCAGCATATTCTTGCTTGTTGTTTCTTTGCTCAGAATGATAGTTTGAATGTCCCAAGATTGTCCGAGTTATATTTTTGTCTTGTATGCTAGATGGTGTCTAAACTAATCCTGGGGCATTCTTGGCCCGACAATTGTGCAGTGTTGCTTTTGGGACTAAGGGTAGGATAGTCATTAGTGGTGCCATCACTATCATTGCTAGATTTTTAGGTGTTGAACCTAACCATAAGGATCGAGTTTCTGGATCCAAGTGGCTTGATCAAGCCACTTTCGAGCTAATGAACTTCTGTAAAGTAGAGGCTGGACATCTGTGCAGGATTTACCTAGGGGATCAGCTTCTGCCGCTTTCCAATGTTGATTGGACCACTTTACTTCACTAGAGTAACCTTCAATGGGTCCCTGGAGATGCCGAGGTTGTTCAACCCGCACCTACTCTACCCCCATTTACTTCTCAGGCCCAACGCAGTTCCTCTTCTCACCCACCCCACTGATTATGCTGACCTCCAAGCCACCCTCAGGTCCATTGAGGAGGAGCAAGTGTCCCTTTGAACCTTTGTTGCATCTGAGAATGCTAGTCTTCATGACTGTGTTCAAGAGCGGCACAATGAGCTCCGTGGGATGCTTGCCACCTGGACCCAATACTTATAAGATTATAAGGCTTGTTTAGAGTCCTAGCAAAATTGGCATATCTCTTGTTAGAATGTATAAAGTTTTGATGATAACAAATCCAAGTGTTGTTGTTGTTGCTCCAAACAGGCTTTCCAAACAGGACCTTACTGCTGTTCTCAATGTATTAAAACTACTTGACTAATGGTTTATCAAGAACAGGTACTCAAGTCAGCAATGTAAGAACACCTGTGAGGAATAGGTTCTGTGAGGTGTTTTGAAGCATATCCTGAGAAGTGTTTGAAACATAAGATATGTGCAGCTGTGACAAACAGGTTCCGTGCGGTGTTTGAAGCATATTCTGTGAAGTGTTTGCAGCAAAGTCGTTCTACAAGATGACTAGTGGTTACAACAAGATGTCTTGATCTTTTGGTTTTATATTTTTAGACTCTTGTTAATATGCCAATTAGAAAGTTTTAATTTACCACTCACTGGAAACGGTTTTGCTTTTCGGAAAATATTTCGGATCACCCTTCAGAACAACCCTGGGAACAGGGCGATCAGGGTGTTTCCAGAATAAGCTGCGAAAAACTGCTTTGCACGATTTTTATCTTTTGGATTTTGAGCAGCTTCTTCAAAGATTTGCAAGAAAGATTTTTCTATGGAGTATCTTATTCTTTACCCTAAAAAACGGTTATCAAAAATCTTAAGGGATTTGCAAAATCTTTTTGAATAAAAAGAATATCCAATTTTTGGCAAGTGGATAAGGTAGTTGAGAAAAACATGGGCTAGCTGCTGAAGAACACCGCCTTATGCACGCGGTTCAGGAAGTGTTTTCAGCTCATGTCACCTTACCCCTTGTAGCTAAAGGATTCTATTTTCTCTAGGATTTTAGTTTCCAAAAATTTCAGAAATAGTTTTTCCATCCCTTGTGGGTAAAGGATTCTATATTCTTCAGATTTTTTAGTTTCCAAAAATTTGATGAATTGTGTTCCAAGCACTATAAAAGGCGGCTTCTTACAATCTTGGACACATCGGTTTTCAAAGAGAAAAAATCTGAGTTCATGAGCTAAAACGTTTGAAAAGAAAACCGAGCCTTGTGAGTGAATTAATTGAGCTTTCAAAGTTGGCATACTAGGACTTCATTGTACCCTATATTAGCTTAGTTGAGAAGCATTGTAATAGGGTGTTTTTTTCTTTACATTCTTCTTTCATAAGAGTGAGTAGAGTGTGTGTCCAAATCAAGGGGATTTTGGACGTGGGGTAACTTGTCTTAGGGAAGACAGGTTACGTGTGTTACAAGTTGTAACAAGGTGTGTTACTATTGTAACGTGATTAGCCCGTTTAGTGAAGTGTTTAAATCCTACACGAGGTAGGTTGTGGTTTTTAACCTCAGTTGGGCTAGAGGTGTTTTCCACATAAAAATCCTGTGTCTATTATTTCCGCATTCAATTTTGTTGGATTTTCACTTCTTGCTTATCTCAGAAACAACCTGTGCGAACAGGGTCTAAGACTGTTTGTCAGCAACTTGCGAAAATCGGACACCACAATTCACCCCCCTCTTGTGGTTGTGTACTCTCTAATTCAACAAGTGGTATCAGAGCAGGTTCTCCTTTGAAAAGCTAACACCTTTGAGAGATCCTTGAAGATGAGTACTCCACAAGGCATGCTTGAAGGTCAATCCATAACTCGTCCACCATACTTTAATGGCCAACACTATAGTTGGTGGAAGAATAGGATGGAAAACTACATCCAAGCCGAGGACTATGAGTTGTGGATGCTCATCAAGCATGGACCACTCATCCCTAAGAAAACAACTGAAGATGGAAAGTCAATCCCCAAGGAGCCTAAGGAGTTCAATGCTGAAGATTACAAGATGATGGAGAAGAATGCCAAGGCCAAGAAACTCCTATATTTTGGCCTAGGTCCTGATGAATATACTCGCATATCTGAATGTGAGTCGGCCAAAGAAATCTGGGATGCTTTGCAAGTAGCTCACGAAGGGACCAAATCAAGTAAAGCAATCCCGGATTGAATTGCTTATGAGAAAGTATGAGCTGTTCGAGATGGGTGATCGGGAAAGTGTGATGGACATGTACACTCGCTTCACTCACATAACGAATGAGTTGAAATCCTTGGGAAAATCCTTCACCACCGAAGAATTGGTAAGGAAGATCCTAAGAATTTTACCTCATTCTTGGGAAGCGAAAGTAACGGCCATCCAAGAAGCTAAGGATATGAACAAGATCACCCTAGATGAGCTGATTGGCAACCTCCAAACATATGAACTTATGAAATATTCTCAACAAAAAGATGAGACAAAGAGAGAACGAGGTCTTGCACTAAAGGTCTTAGAAGATGATTCTGATTCTGAGGAGGAGGAGATTGCCATGATGACTCAAAAATTTAAGAAGTTCTTCAAGAAAGTCAAAGAAAACATCAAAAGGAAGGACTTCGGCAAAGCCAGGAACACCCCTCGGGAACAGTTCACTGGGTGTTTCAAGTGTGGTAAGCTGGACCACATTGTGAGAAACTACCCACTGCACAAGGAAGAACAAGAACCTGAACACCCCAGAAAACAGGGGAGGAAACAGGGTGTAAGCAGCTCAGCGAAAAGGTTCTCAAAAGCTATGCTCGCGGCCTGGGGAGATTCAAGTGAGGATGAGGAAGGGTCTGAAGCTGGGGAAGCTGATGTAGCACTCAGGGCAAGGAGTGACACTGATTTAGATGATGGGTCAACGGATAGTCTGACTCAACTCAAGAATAAGGTACGTGGTCTAAATAAATCAACTCTTGAGAAATTAGTGTACAATATAATGGATATATGTGCTGAATTAAAAGGGGATGTTCGAGATTTAGAACTTGAAAATGAAACCCTTAAATTAGAAAAGCTTGAAGTTGACAAAGAGACTCTTGCCTTGCATGAAAACATCAATGTGCTTAAAGAAACTCTACTCATGAAAGAAGAGACTTGTTCCACTAAACTGACTGAGCTAGAAAAAGAATCTCTTGACTTAAAAGGTAAGGTCGAGTCTTTGCTGGAAGAAAACAGAAACTTGCTTGAAAAAATAAAACACTTAGAATCGGACCTTGCCACAAACAAGCTCTGGAACAGGTCCTCAAGGGCGTTGGAATGGTTAAACACTCATCATAGTCAAAATAGAAGAGGACTAGGTTTTGTGCCTAAGATGACCTACCCAGTGAATAACAAATATGTGGGATTACCTGAAAATATTGTTTGTTTTCATTGTGGTAAAACGGGGCATTATCGATATGCTTGTCCTATAAGAAAGTATGCCATTAAAAAGAACTCAGTGCATGTAAAACAAATGTGGGTTAGGAAAGATGAGATTTACACGTCTAAAGGAATGGGACCTAAGTGGATCTGGGTTCCCAAAACTAACCCTTGATTTGTTTTGCAGGCTGAAGTGAGAGAGAACAACCCAGCAAACAACCCAGCAAACAGTGCAGGAAACAGTCTAGGGAACAGGCAGCTGTGGTATGTTGACAGTGGGTGTTCGAGGCATATGACTGGTGAAAAATCCAATTTTCTCTCACTTACAGCATCAGAAGGAGGGAGTGTGGCATTTGGAAACGGCAAATCTGGGACAATTGTCGGTATAGGTAAGATAGGTGAGTCACTCTCCCATTCAATTGACAATGTTTATTTTGTGGATGGTTTAAAACACAACTTGCTAAGTGTGTCCCAACTGTGTGACAAAGACAACCTAGTAGTGTTCTCTCCAACACGTTGCTTGGTTGTAAACATGAACACAGGAGATGTTGTGTTGAGGGGGAAGCGACACAAAAATGTTTATAAAGTGTGTATTTCTACTCTTCCCCAAAATAATTTGACTTGTTTGAGTGCCTTAAAAGATGATGTTATGCTTTGGCACAAAAGACTAGGTCATGCAAGCCACTCTCTTTTGAACAAACTTGTAACCAAAGATTTAGTAGTTGGCTTACCTTCCATCAAATTCAATGATGACAAGGTATGTGATGCATGTGCCAAAGGCAAACAAGTCAAAAATTCATTTAAGTCTAAAAAGTGTATAAGCACTACTCGACCCCTTGAATTAATACATATGGATCTATGTGGTCCAATGAGGATCATGAGCCGAGGTGGCAAGAGGTATGTGCTTGTGATAGTGGATGACTACTCTCGTTTCACTTGGACTTTGTTTTTGGCTTCTAAAGATGAAACTTTTGAAAAATTTCTTGCTTTCATTAAAAAGACTGAAAAGAGGGTAGGACACTCTTTGATATGCATAAGGTCTGACCATGGTACAGAATTTGAAAATTCGAGCTTTATTGACTATTGTAATGAGCATGGTGTTGATCACAATTTTTCAGCTCCAAGAACACCCCAACAGAACGGGGTGGTAGAGCGCAAAAATCGTACTCTAGAGGACATGACTAGAACAATGCTTGTTGCAAGTGGTCTTCCTAGAAATTTTTGGACTGAAGCTTTAAACACATCATGTTACATTATAAATAGATGCATGATTAGACCTGTTCTTAACAGAACTCCTTATGAGATCCTCAAAGGAAGAAAACCAAATATTTTGCATTTGAGAGTTTTTGGGTGTAAATGTTTAGTGCATAATAATGGAAAGGATTCCTTAGGGAAATTTGATCCAAGGAGTGACGAGGCAATATTCCTCGGTTACTCCTCACATAGTAAGGCATACAAAGTGTTTAATAAGAGAACCTTGTGTGTTGAAGAAAGTGTGCATGTGCTTTTCGATGAAACTAACTCTCTAAGTGAGAATGATGCACAGGAGGAAGACCTCGAACTAGGTCTTGCTAAAAAAGACATGCTGCTTCAAGATGAACCAGGTAAGGATCAACCTGAGAGATCAAGGCCTGAAGCTGTTCTTCAGGAAGGTAGGCAGGGTGTGAACCAAACAGGGGAAACAGGGTGGAACCCTGTTCGGGACAACATCAGCCGAACCCTTCTGAGATAATTTCAGGAACAGGCTCCCAAACAGGCTTGGGAACAGGACCTGAACTTGTTTCGCCAAGTATTCCAGCTAGGATGGAGAGCATATCTGTGAACCCACTTTCACCACGATCATGGAAATACCAAAGTTCACATCCTCTTGATCAAATTTTGTCTGATATTAATGCAGGAGTTCAAACTAGATCTAGGCTTAAAAATTTCTGTGCTTTCTATGCTTTTCTCTCAAAAATTGAGCCTAAGAATATTAATGAAGCTCTTGCAGATTCAGATTGGGTCACAGCCATGCAAGAAGAACTCCATCAGTTCGAAAGAAACAAGGTATGGCACCTTGTGCCACGGCCAGAGGATAGAACAATCATTGGAACCAAGTGGGTGTTCCGTAACAAGCTAGATGAGTGCGGAACAGTCACTAGGAACAAGGCCCGGCTGGTGGTTCAAGGCTACAACCAAGAAGAGGGAATTGATTATGAAGAGACTTTTGCACCTGTTGCAAGGATGGAAGCCATTCGAATCTTGATAGCTTTTGCCGCCCACATGGAGATCAAGTTATATCAAATGGATGTTAAAAGTGCGTTTCTAAATGGGTACCTTAAAGAGGAAGTGTATGTCAAACAACCCCCCGGTTTTGAAAGTGATGAATTTCCTAACCATGTTTTCAAACTTGACAAGGCACTTTATGGTTTAAAACAAGCTCCTAGAGGTTGGTATGAGTGGTTGTCAAGCTTTTTATTGGAAAATAATTTTGCAAGAGGCAAGGTAGACAATACCTTGTTTCTAATATCTAAGGGGGAACATTTGTTGATTGTCCAAGTATATGTCGATGACATCATATTTGGTGCAACTCATCATGATTTGTGCAATGAATTTTCAAAAATGATGAGGAGTGAGTTTGAAATGAGCATGATGGGTGAGCTTAATTTCTTTCTAGGCTTGCAAATCAAGCAAACTTCAAACGGCACCATGATCCATCAACAAAAGTATATTAAGGAATTACTTAAGCGTTTTGGGATGGAGTCAGCCAAGCCCATTGATACTCCCATCTCTCCTTCAACTAGGTTGGTAATGGATGATGGTAGTCCCTCAGTTGAGGAGAAATCCTATAGGGGCATGATAAGGTCACTCTTATATCTAACTACCAGTAGACCTAACATTGTTTTTAGTGTTGGTCTATGTGCACGTTTTCAGTCAAACCCTAAAGAAACTCATCTAAAGGCTGTTAAAAGGATTTTTAGGTACTTAAGACATACACCTGATCTAGCCTTATGGTATCCTAAAGGTTGCAACTTTGATCTTGTTGGGTATGCTGATGCTGATTACGCAGGTTTCTTGGTTGATAGGAAAAGCACCTCAGGTATGGCTCACTTTCTTGGACCTTGTTTGGTATCTTGGGCAACCAAGAAACAACTCTCTGTTGCCTTGTCCACAGCAGAAGCTGAGTATGTGGCAGCTGCATCTTGTTGTGCTTAGTTATTATGGATAAGACAACAACTCAAGGACTTTTGTGTTGACATAGGATGCATTCCTATTTATTGTGACAATACAAGTGCAATTAACATTGCCAAAAATCCATGTCAACACAAAAGAACAAAACATATTGACATTCGTCATCATTTCTTGAGAGACAATGTTGAAAAGGGAGTGATCTCAATGAATTTTTGTGCCACTGAAAATCAAATTGCTGATATATTCACAAAGGCATTGAGTAGAGAACAATTTGAAAGGAATAGACTCGAACTAGGCTTAATTAGAACAACCTGACCAACCTGTTCTCTCTCCCTGTTTGCAAAATTTAAAAGTGACGGGTACAACATGTTAAATTTTTGTTTGCAATCAACTTGTGTGCTATGTTTAGCATATGTGAGGTTTGCAACTTGCTGACACTCGTTGAGGTCTAATGAGATTGCCCTTATTGTCCAATGTTACCGAGCAAGTAACCTCAAGGACAAGCATCAGGAACAGGTACGCCTCTTGTTTGTCAAATGTGTGCAATAAATTGAAAACTGCTAATCTCTTCCCGAGGCGTGCGCAATAAATGCTAAAGTCCGTTGCAAAAACGGGCAAAATCTTTTAAAGATTTCGCACGTCTCTCTCCCCCTTTAAAGCTCTTGCTCAATCTCTCACCTCCACCGAAACTCTCTTGCTTTGAAACTCTGTTCAAGAAACCCTAATCTCTCTCCTTCCTCTGAAAATTGGCGTTCCCCATTAGCTTCGAGAGCTCCTCGACCTTGACCCAGGGCAACCAGACACAGGGCATAGCCTTGCAAACAGCCACAGCCACAGCCCTGTTTGCACCTACACAATTTTTGACGGCCCTCATGGAAGGTAAAAATACTGAACCTCCTCGACCCATTGCTTATAAACCTTTTGGGTTTTTGAAAAGTATCGACCTTAGAACAGTAAATTTGAAATTGGAAGACATCCCGTACAAATTTGGGCGGGAATTGATTTTGTTTGGTGAAACGGGCGCATGTCAACCCCAAGAACTTGTTGGGGCATCTGCAAGAGAAATTGGGGCTTTAGATGAACTCTTTCTGTTGGACCATGGGTTAGATGACATCAATTCGTTTGGGCTGTTTCCTAAGTAGGAAATAGGGTCTGAAACAGGGCCTGAAATTTTTAGGGATGACCTAGAGGAGGATTTGTCAAAAGAAGAAGGGGAAAGTAGTGGTCAAATGGAGGAGTCTCCTGTTAAGCCTGCACAAGCCACACCGGTAACACAAACCGGTGAGAAACGCAAAAGGTACAAAATTGTGGCTAGGCGTGCTAGAGTACCAAGAACACGACCACCATCAAGGCCTAAAAGCGGCCAGACTGAAGCGCCCTCAAAAAGTGAACCCCCTGCCAAACTAAAACCACAAATCCCCTTTTCAGGCAAACCCAGCCCATAAGAAAATTAGCCCGAATAGCTTTTCACTCCACTCCTCGTCCTGCCAAACAGTCAGCCCCTGTTGTTGAGGAGATTGATTCCTCCTCTGAGCCTTCATCAGATAGCGACACTGAGAATACTGCCTTCAAACAGGGCACGCCCGTGTTCTCAGAGTCCTCAAAGGATAAGCCTCTTCCTATACCAAAACCATCACCCCTCAAAACTCCCAAGAGAAAAGCCTCCCTCAAACATGCCTCCACCCAAGACCCTCCTACTGAGCCCCAACCTAAACGAGCCAAGAAATCTACCCCGTCTGCAATCTCAGCCAAACTGACCCAATTGATTCAGAGACGGGTTGTCAGGGGCAAAATTATAAAGGTTAAGTATTTTGAGGAACAGGGTCTGGGGGTGTTTCTGCACAAGCTGCATGCACAGGGGTGGTATGAGTTGTTTACAAACACCCAGCTGGGGTGTTCTGTACATGAGTTGGCAGAGTTCTATGCCAACTGCACTGTCACCGAAGGAGTGGTGACAAGTATTGTTAATGGGAAGCAGCTTCGCTTTGATGCGAAGATATTAGGGGACATTCTGGGGATTCCCTCTACAGGCTTTGATATATATGTGAGGGAAGACAAGACTATTCTAGGGACAGCCAGGCTGCTGGAACTCGCCCAAAAATTTAGCCAGCAACCAAGCCTGCAAACACCCAAGTCTGTGAAGAAAGGGGATATGACATCGCTCCATCAATTGCTATTTTGGTTTATCATCAAGAATGTCATCCCCAGAGGCCAGGGTCGCAATCTTACTGATGCCATGGATCAGTGTTTGATGGATCTGATGGACACGAAAGTGCAAATTAACCTTCCTGCCATCATGATTCGACATATTGCAAGAATTGCAAACACCACTAGGGAACATGATCTGGGATACGGCTTCTTTCTGACTAGTGTGTTTGAGCACTTTGGGGTGACACTGCAGAAGAAGGTGGGCACTCACTTCATTGATGAGATTGGGAGTAACACCCTTATGGGGTGTGGGTATGCTTTGATT
The DNA here is from genome assembly GCA_029747015.1 of Carnegiea gigantea. Lineage (NCBI taxonomy): Eukaryota > Viridiplantae > Streptophyta > Magnoliopsida > Caryophyllales > Cactaceae > Carnegiea > Carnegiea gigantea. The sequence goes on from JAKOGI010002139.1 coordinate 100,138, forward strand.
GAAGGGTCTGCCTCAGAACAGGGGACCAGAACACCCCGTTCTCCTGTTCCTGGCAGTTCCTCAACCAAGCTTGAGGCTGCTTTGGAAGAAAACTCTCGCCTCAGTACTGAGCTTAACGCTGTAAAGGCTGCCCTGGACGAGGAAAAAGCTCTAAATGCAAAATGCCATGCAGATTTCCTCGCCCTTCTCTCTTCACTTTCAGCAAAATTTTCTCCCTCTGCTCCTTGAACACCCCTCATGAGCTGTTCCCATCTATTGTTCTCATAGCCTGTTCTCACTTCTCTTGGTGAATCAGTTTGTACTCTGTTGCACTCTTTTGATGAATGACAGGATATCTTGTTTTTTGATTGGCTTTGCCTTGCTTGCTTTTTGTTGTGAATTGCTTGTGTGTGACTAGGATGGCCAATCTCATTACCGTACCAAAACACTTGAGTGTATCGCCTGTTGACTTTCCTCCATTACCCAAGTGGTGGTGATAGCAAACACCCTCTGTTTGACTGTTCGCCCCTACTTTTTAATGATGCCAAAAGGGGGAAGATAGGTTGACCAATATTGTTTTAGTTCTGCCATGGACGAGTTAATTTTCTTACAATCTTTTCGATACTAACTGCTTCATGTGAATTTGAATAATTGGTACAAATCACTTAAATTGCCCTTGAAAGTCAATATGGTCACTTGGTTTGTCATCATCAAAAAGGGGGAATTTGTTAGAATGTATAAAGTTTTGATGATAACAAATCCAAGTGTTGTTGTTGTTGCTCCAAACAGGCTTTCCAAACAGGACCTTACTGCTGTTCTCAATGTATTAAAACTGCTTGACTAATGGTTTATCAAGAACAGGTACTCAAGTCGGCAATGTAAGAACACCTGTGAGGAACAGGTTCTGTGAGGTGTTTTGAAGCATATCCTGAGAAGTGTTTGAAACATAAGATATGTGCAGCTGTGACAAACAGGTTCTGTGCGGTGTTTGAAGCATATTCTGTGAAGTGTTTGCAGCAAAGTCGTTCTACAAGATGACTAGTGGTTACAACAAGATGTCTTGATTTGATTTGGTTTTATATTTTTAGACTCTTGTTAATATGCCAATTAGAAAGTTTTAATTTACCACTCACTGGAAACGGTTTTGCTTTTCGGAAAATATTTCGGATCACCCTTCAGAACAACCCTGGAAACAGGGCGATCAGGGTGTTTCCCGAATAAGCTGCGAAAAACTGCTTTGCACGATTTTTATCTTTTGGATTTTGAGCAGCTTCTTCAAAGATTTGCAAGAAAGATTTTTCTATGGAGTATCTTATTCTTTACCCTAAAAAACGGTTATCAAAAATCTTAAGGGATTTGCAAAATCTTTTTGAATAAAAAGAATATCCAATTTTTGGCAAGTGGATAAGGTAGTTGAGAAAAACATGGGCTAGCTGCTGAAGAACACCGCCTTATGCACGCGGTTCAGGAAGTGTTTTCAGCTCATGTCACCTTACCCCTTGTAGCTAAAGGATTCTATTTTCTCTAGGATTTTAGTTTCCAAAAATTTCAGAAATAGTTTTTCCATCCCTTGTAGGTAAAGGAGTCTATATTCTTCAGATTTTTAGTTTCCAAAAATTTGATGAATTGTGTTCCAAGCACTATAAAAGGCGGCTTCTTACAATCTTGGACACATCGGTTTTCAAAGAGAAAAAATCTGAGTTCATGAGCTAAAACGTTTGAAAAGAAAACCGAGCCTTGTGAGTGAATTAATTGAGCTTTCAAAGTTGGCATACTAGGACTTCATTGTACCCTATATTAGCTTAGTTGAGAAGCATTGTAATAGGGTGTTTTTTTCTTTCCATTCTTCTTTCACAAGAGTGAGTAGAGTGTGTGTCCAAATCAAGGGGATTTTGGACGTGGGGTAACTTGTCTTAGGGAAGACAGGTTACGTGTGTTACAAGTTGTAACAAGGTGTGTTACTATTGTAACGTGATTAGCCCGTTTAGTGAAGTGTTTAAATCCTACACGAGGTAGGTCGTGGTTTTTAACCTCAGTTGGGCTAGAGGTGTTTTCCACGTAAAAATCCTGTGTCCATTATTTCCGCATTCAATTTTGTTGGATTTTCGCTTCTGCTTATCTCAGAAACAACCTGTGCGAACAGGTCTAAGACTGTTTGTCAGCAACTTGCGAAAATCGGACACCACAATTCACCCCCCTCTTGTGGTTGTGTACTCTCTAATTCAACAAGTGGTATCAGAGCAGGTTCTCCTTTGAAAAGCTAACACCTTTGAGAGATCCTTGAAGATGAGTACTCCACAAGGCATGCTTGAAGGTCAATCCATAACTCGTCCACCATACTTTAATGGCCAACACTATAGTTGGTGGAAGAATAGGATGGAAAACTACATCCAAGCCGAGGACTATGAGTTGTGGATGCTCATCAAGCATGGACCACTCATCCCTAAGAAAACAACTGAAGATGGAAAGTCAATCCCCAAGGAGCCTAAGGAGTTCAATGCTGAAGATTACAAGATGATGGAGAAGAATGCCAAGGCCAAGAAACTCCTATATTTTGGCCTAGGTCCTGATGAATATACTCGCATATCTGAATGTGAGTCGGCCAAAGAAATCTGGGATGCTTTGCAAGTAGCTCATAAAGGGACCAATCAAGTAAAGCAATCCCGGATTGAATTGCTTATGAGAAATTCGAGATGGGTGATCGGGAAAGTGTGATGGACATGTACACTCGCTTCACTCACATAACGAATGAGTTGAAATCCTTGGGAAAATCCTTCACCACCGAAGAATTGGTAAGGAAGATCCTAAGAATTTTACCTCATTCTTGGGAAGCGAAAGTAACGGCCATCCAAGAAGCTAAGGACATGAACAAGATCACCCTAGATGAGCTGATTGGCAACCTCCAAACATATGAACTTAGGAAATATTCTCAACAGAAAGATGAGACAAAGAGAGAACGAGGTCTTGCACTAAAGGCCTTAGAAGATGATTCTGATTCTGAGGAGGAGGAGATTGCCATGATGACTCAAAAATTTAAGAAGTTCTTCAAGAAAGTCAAAGAAAACATCAAAAGGAAGGACTTCGGCAAAGCCAGGAACACCCCTCGGGAACAGTTCACTGGGTGTTTCAAGTGTGGTAAGCTGGACTACATTATGAGAAACTGCCCACTGCACAAGGAAGAACAAGAACCCGAACACCCCAGAAAACAGGGGAGGAAACAGGGTGTAAGCAGCTCAGCGAAAAGGTTCTCAAAAGCTATGCTCGCGGCCTGGGGAGATTCAAGTGAGGATGAGGAAGGGTCTGAAGCTGGGGAAGCTGATGTAGCACTCCTGGCAAGGAGTGACACTGATTCAGATGACGGGTCAACGGATAATCTGACTCAACTCAAGAACAAGGTACGTGGTCTAAATAAATCAACTCTTGAGAAATTAGTGTACAATATGGATATATGTGCTGAATTAAAAGGGGATGTTCGAGATTTAGAACTTGAAAATGAAACCTTAAATTAGAAAAGCTTGAAGTTGACAAAGAGACTCTTGCCTTGCATGAAAACATCAATGTGCTTGAAGAAACTCTACTCATGAAAGAAGAGACTTGTTTCGCTAAACTGACTGAGCTAGAAAAAGAATCTCTTGACTTAAAAGGTAAGGTCGAGTTTTGCTGGAAGAAAACAGAAACTTGCTTGAAAAAATAAAACACTTAGAATCGGACCTTGCCGCAAACAAGCTCTGGAACAGGTCCTCAAGGGCGTTGGAATGGTTAAACACTCATCATAGTCAAAATAGAAGAGGACTAGGTTTTGTGCCTAAGATGACCTACCCAGTGAATAACAAATATGTGGGATTACCTGAAAATATTGTTTGTTTTCATTGTGGTAAAACGGGGCATTATCGATATGCTTGTCCTATAAGAAAGTATGCCATTAAAAAGAACTCAGTGCATGTAAAACAAATGTGGGTTAGGAAAGATGAGATTTACACGTCTAAAGGAATGGGACCCAAGTGGATCTGGGTTCCCAAAACTAACCCTTGATTTGTTTTGCAGGCTGAAGTGAGAGAGAACAACCCAGCAAACAACCCAGCAAACAGTGCAGGGAACAGTCTAGGAAACAGGCAGCTGTGGTATGTTAATAGTGGGTGTTCGAGGCATATGACTGGTGAAAAATCCAATTTTCTCTCACTTACAGCATCAGAAGGAGGGAGTGTGGCATTTGGAAACGGCAAATCTGGGACAATTGTCGGTATAGGTAAGATAGGTGAGTCACCCTCCCATTCAATTGACAATGTTTATTTTGTGGATGGTTTAAAACACAACTTGCTAAGTGTGTCCCAACTGTGTGACAAAGACAACCTAGTAGTGTTCTCTCCAACACGTTGCTTGGTTGTAAACATGAACACAGGAGATGTTGTGTTGAGGGGGAAGCGACACAAAAATGTTTATAAAGTGTGTATTTCTACTCTTCCCCAAAATAATTTGACTTGTTTGAGTGCCTTAAAAGATGATGTTATGCTTTGGCACAAAAGACTAGGTCATGCAAGCCACTCTCTTTTGAACAAACTTGTAACCAAAGATTTAGTAGTTGGCTTACCTTCCATCAAATTCAATGATGACAAGGTATGTGATGCATGTGCCAAAGGCAAACAAGTCAAAAATTCATTTAAATCTAGAAAGTGTATAAGCACTACTCGACTCCTTGAATTAATACATATGGATCTATGTGGTCCAATGAGGATCATGAGCCGAGGTGGCAAGAGGTATGTGCTTGTGATAGTGGATGACTACTCTCATTTCACTTGGACTTTGTTTTTGGCTTCTAAAGATGAAACTTTTGAAAAATTTCTTGCTTTCATTAAAAAGACTGAAAAGAGGGTAGGACACTCTTGGTATGCATAAGGTCTGACCATGGTACAGAATTTGAAAATTCGAGCTTTATTGACTATTGTAATGAGCATGGTGTTGATCACAATTTTTCAGCTCCAAGAACACCCCAACAGAACGGGGTGGTAGAGCGCAAAAATCGTACTCTAGAGGACATGACTAGAACAATGCTTGTTGCTAGTGGTCTTCCTAGAAATTTTTGGGCTGAAGCTTTAAACACATCATGTTACATTATAAATAGATGCATGATTAGACCTGTTCTTAACAAAACTCCTTATGAGATCCTCAAAGGAAGAAAACCAAATATTTTGCATTTGAGAGTTTTTGGGTGTAAATGTTTTGTGCATAATAATGGAAAGGATGCCTTAGGGAAATTTGATCCAAGGAGTGACGAGGCAATATTCTCGGTTACTCCTCACATAGTAAGGCATACAAAGTGTTTAATAAGAGAACCTTGTGTGTTGAAGAAAGTGTGCATGTGCTTTTTGATGAAACTAACTCTCTAAGTGAGAATGATGCACAGGAGGAAGACCTCGAACTAGGTCTTGTTAAAAAAGACATGCTGCTTCAAGATGAACCAGGTAAGGATCAACCTGAGAGATCAAGGCCTGAAGCTGTTCTTTAGGAAGGTAGGCAGGGTGTGAACCAAACAGGGGGAAACAGGGTGGAACCCTGTTCGGGACAACATCAGCCGAACCCTTCTGAGATAATTTCAGGAACAGGCTCCCAAACAGGCTTGGGAACAGGACCTGAACTTGTTTCGCCAAGTATTCCAGCTAGGATGGAGAGCATATATGTGAACCCACTTTCACCACGATCATGGAAATACCAAAGTTCACATCCTCTTGATCAAATTTTGTCTGATACTAATGCAGGAGTTCAAACTAGATAATGTTTTGTTCAAGCATAGGGGAGTCGGTCAGTTAATTGATTGCGTATAATGCTTGACATGGTTTGGTGTGTGCTTGTGTATGCATTGTATATATTGTTTATGCTTGCATTTAGAGTAGCATTTTAGATTTTAATTTTATGTAGTTAGAGCATTTTAGAAGTACATTTAGGTTTCTTTTCACCTTAGGTTGCATTTTGGGTTTTTGTAGTTCCTTTTTCAATGTTTTTGCATTTTCTTGGTTTTATTATTAGGCGCATGCGTAAAAAAAATCGTAAAATATGAAAACAAAATGAAAAAAAAAGAAAAAAAGGCTCCGATGATGATCTTTATAGATTGGGTGGACTTCTTTGGCTACACTGATCCTTTGATTTGCCCAATTGTGCATAAAAATGTTTGAGAATAAATTTGGGAAAATGAGTTTCATGTTTTGACCATATGTTAAGTGCGAATTGATTACCCTATAACTCTTTACATAAATGTTGGCATGTGGTTACTGATGAGGTAGGTTTGACCTTGGTAGATGTCCCATGAGGCTTTGAGCTTTTTGAAGACAAATTTATCAATTTAATCCCTTGTCAATTCATGAGCGACTCTTCTTTGACATTATTTCTCTAGAACTTGCTTTGACTCTCATTCAAGATCACATTTAGGATATGCATTTAGGCAACACGATTAAGGCATTCTTTGACTTGTTAACCTAAATGACCAAATAGCCATCCTTTTTATGTATTATATATCCCTTGCTAGCCCATTTGAGCTTAAATCCATTTTTATTGATTTGAACCTCCAAAGATAACCTTTAGCCCAAAGAATTATCTTACCTTAAGCCAGGACTGGATGAGCGTTTTGTCCTTATAAATTGAGTTTGATTGGGAGTTAGCAAGGCGTATTGTGATTCTTTTTGGTGGATTTGGTTGGTTGTTTGGCAAAGGGATTTGTGTTCTTGTGTTATATATAAGAAATCCGTTGTCTTAATTGTACAAAGACTAGAGAAGAGTTGAAATTCAAGTTTGATATGAATTTCCTCGGCCAACTCTTTTGAGCAAAAAAAAAAAAAACCAACAGATAGGAAAAAAACAAAAGGCACAGAAAGAAACGAAGAAAAAGAGAAACAAGGGAAAAAAAAGAGGGTTCGCCTTGTTTGCATTGTAAAAAGCATGTTTAACTTTCAACGCCTCTCTTCATTTGGTTGTGAAAGGGCATGTATTTTGTAGTTAAATTGTATTGATTGAAGGAAAGTGTTGCTTAAGTGCATTGGAAACGTTTAGCTCTTAGTTTATGGCTTCTAGCTCCACATTTCCAAAACATTCGTTCCCTTCTTACCCTTACCCATGGCCCTATTATAATCTTATAAAGTCCTTATGATTGTTTAATGTGTATTGCGTACTAGTGATGGCGAATTAGAGAGTTTTTATCCAGCTTATGGTAGATGTGAGTCTATAGAATGAGATTTGGGGGAACCTTCTTGCATTTTCAAACACATGAGTGATAAGTGCCAGATGACTATAGTAAGGTTCTACCGACATTACTAGCTCTATTTGTTTCATCTGTCGATGTGATTGTATTTGATGATTTTGGAGGAGATTGATTCAAACTAGACATTGTGGTCTATATATGATTTCAAAAACTTCATTTCCTAGTCTGTTCGTTAAATGATTTTTGTACTTTTTGGGCCAATTTTGGATCAGTTTTTCCATTGAGATGCTACCGATGTCTATCCTGAGGAGGATGTGAATAATTTCTAGCCTTAGTGTTGCTTAAGGACAAGCAGCGATTCAAGTAAGGGGGGTTTGATAAATGCTTTTATATGCTTCATTTGTAGGATGTTTTGTAGCATTTTGTTGGGAATTTATAGGCTTAATGTCATAATTTATACTCCTATTCTTGTTTTATACTTGGATATGGTTCTTTGATGGTATTTGCAGGATTTTAGACCATTTGACCTACCATTTGACCCCCATTTGAGTGCTTATTGACCTGCCATGAAGTTATCCTAAGCCCTATACCTGTGGAGCAAGAGAAGAGTAGAAGAATTCGGTTCTAGCCAAGACCACAGTCCAACTGTGGTGGCTGCCATGGATTGTGGTGAGCCTGTAACTATTAGCCTCTTCGTCTTCCTTCGTTGTGCAGCTAAGGATGCTCCGTTTGCTACTTATAAGGGCGTGTTCTAAGGCATTTAAGGGGAGTTCAACAACAAAAAAAGTTATCTCTCTTCTATTCTCACATCTCCCTAGTTAGAGTTTAGTTTAGTTTAGTTTAGTTTTTGAGATTTGAAGGGTGAAGCTTTGCTCTTGGAGGCTTGAAGATTATAGCACAATTGAAGGCTGCCATTGTTGTAAAGTTTCCCTTTCTTCCTTTGAATTTGTTCTTAAACTCTTGTTTTTGTTGAATTAGAAATATGAGTGAGTTGTTTTATTTAATCTAGGAATTTGTTAGACATAGTATTGTAGTTGGATCCTTTACCTTTGCAATCTTGTGCTTGTTTCATGATTGGGATTATTTAAGTCTATCTTGTGATTGAAATGTTGTGAGTGGAATGTGGCCAATTTTGGTTGCTTATGTTAGGTAGTAGGGTGAAATACTGAAAGGTGAAACTCGCTACTAGATCGCCTTGATAGAACTTGATTTAGTGAAACTCCAGAGAGAATTGGCTGTTAAGAGGAGACTTAGCATTCATAGATCTTCAACCTAGACTAAATCAAAGACACTTAAGAGAGTGTTAGTTGAATTGGATTAGGCAATTTAGTTTGTTTTGAAAGAAAGGGTTAAATTCAACTCAATTGCAATTACTTGAATCGTTCAATTCGTAAAAGTGCATGCTTAATTCTATGATCCAACTCTTTACTTAGTGAACCAAATTCCTAGATGCTTTACTTTGATTGATTTCCAAATAGTAAATTAATTTATTTAAATCGACTCATTGAAAAGAATTGATCGCTTAGCAATTGCAATAGGTCATTGATTCGATAGATTACTTTGGTCCTTAAGGATGATCTTTTAATCTATACTACAACACTCGTGCACTTAGGACGTGTCAATGGGAAAGTCATCCATGAAAATTTTAAGGTATTGCTAAATTAAATCAGAAAACATCGATATCATACACCTTTGTAAGGTGCATAGAGCATTGCATAGACCAAAGAGCATCTTCCTAAAAGCATAAGTGCCAAAAGGGCATGTGAATACGGTTTTCTCTTAGTCTTCAGAGGTAATAAGAATTAGCCAGATAGAAAGCTCATATGGCTAACTTCTCCAGCATTTGATGCAAGAAGGGTAAAGGAAAGTGGTCCTTCCTAGCAGTGGAAGTCAACTTCCTATAATCAATGGATACCCTCTACTCGAATTGGATTCTTGTGGGGATGAGCTCATCCTTGTTGTTCTTGGCCATGGTGATACCTGTCCATTTAGAAATGCCTAAGATGGAGCTCACCCACTCATTCTCCGAGATGGGGTAAATAAAGTCATACTCCAATCACTTAAGGATTTCTTTCCTCACCACCTCTTGGAGGATAGGGTTCAACCTTCTTTACTTATCTTGATAAAGATAGATGGATCCTATGTTGCAGTATGATGGGACTAATGCCTCTAATGTTTCCTAAGGTCCACCTTAAAACCTCTTTGTTTTCCCTAAACAAGTTAAGAACTTGAGTCTCTTGGTTCGAGTTTAAATCATTAGCAATTATCATAGGGAAAGACTCATCTGGACCCAAGAATGCATATTTGAGTGTATTGGGAAGGGGATTCAATTCAAAAGAGGATGATGAAGGCACACTAGGAGGTGGCTGATGAGATAAAGATGGTAGGGAAGAGATGGATGTAAGAATAGATGCGTGTAATGGGTTATCACATTGATCATCAAATGCAAATGTGTCATATTCAAACTCATATTCCATACAAAAAGACTCATACATAAATGACATTAATTCTTCATTATGGTCAAACTTCACTTCTTCCAAAGAAAAGTCACCTACTCAATTAAGACTAGAGTACTGTATATCACCAAACTCGATGGATTTCTTTTGGAGGTTAAATACATTTAATTCCATTCTCATATTCCCAAATGTTAATTTCATTTTCATATCCTTATAATTAATGAGAGCATTTGAGGCAGTAAGGAATGGTCGATCAACGATTACTGATATTTCATTTTTGAGACTCACAACAACCTTAGCCTCTAGCACAACAAGTCAACTGAAAATATGAATTCGCCTACTTTGATCAATACTTCCTCAACCATCCTTTTAGGAAGCTTAGTAGTACAGTCGGCTAATTGAAGGACCATTTTTGTGGGTTTGCCCTCCCTTAAACCTAACCTTTCGTGCACCATAAAGAGCAAAAGGTTAATATAATCTCCTTGGTAAAGAAGGGCCTCATGCATGTTGTGATTTCCGATCACAATTGAGATGGGAAGATATCCCGGCTCCTTAGAATTAAGGCGCACTTTGTTTGATATGATCGAGCTTATATTAGAGGCCAAGATTACTTTTTTATGAACATTGGTGGCTCTCTTAATGGTGCACAAATCCTTAAGAAACCGAACATAGGTGGCATTTGTTGCATTATATCAAGTAGAGGAATATTGATTTTGACTTGGGAGAAGCTCTACCCTTCAATCAGTTAGGGAAAAGGGGAGGTGGTATAGGGGCACTAGGGGTAGACGTAGGAACATCCCTAGGAGGGCTAGAGTGAATGGTATATTCATTTTCCTTGGGGTCTTCCACTACCCAGAAAGAATTGAATCAAGCGAGATAGGGAGCAGATCATACACATCACAATTTTGAGAAGAAGAGGGGGAAGAAGAAAGAGGAGGAGACTCATTCACATCTTCCTCATCGACATGGGTGTCAACCTTTTTACCCGACCGTAGAGAGATTACCATGTTTACCTTTCTAACATCATTTAGGTCAAAAGAAGAGGAGGATCCTCATCTTGGGCTCACCTCCGAGTGACTAGAAAAAGCCCAATGTCCCTATTAGACATAGCGAATTATGTAAATTGTTGGCTCATTGTCTTCATCATCCTATTATTAGATTCCTTAAGTTCTCTCATCATTCTCTTTATAGCACTAACTCTCTTGCTGACTTTATCTAAATCATTATAACCAGGAGGGGGGATAATTAGCAACATATGGTTGGGGGGCCCCTGGAGCATTATAGGCTCCTTGGAATGGTGGCCTTTAGTAAAAAGAAGATGAGGAGCTTCCTTGGAAACCCCCACCTTGAGCATTGGGCATCAAAGCATTTGGCCTTATCCATGAGAAATTAAGGATGCTTAGACCACCTTGGATTGTATGTAGGAGAACAAGGGTTAAACTTTGGCCTTTGGAAGGCCACATACACTTATCCTTGCTTTTGGCTTGTAGTCAATTGTTGAGAAAATAAGGGGCATGCACTTTGGGAATGATCGGGGGATCAACACTGAGAACATGAAAGCGAAAACTATTTGATGGTTGGGACAACACAAAACTCTTTAACATGTTTTCTATAGCATCCAATCGAGTGCCAATATATGCGGTGTCTGTACTGCATGGATCTCTCCCTTTTGGCCATTGATTGTAGCATCTAAGCTCTCATCCCTAGTGGCTTCCCATTGTAAGGTCTTTTCCGCTGACTCCTCTAGGAAATCCCATGCCTCGATCTCACTTTTGTTCGAGAAACCCCCTTGACACATGGATTCAACCATGGTCCTTGTGGCTTGGTCAAGACCCTCATAAATTATTTGGTATGAATGCCAACATTGTAAATCATGGTGAAGATATCGAGCAAGCAAGAGTCTAAACCTTTCAAAACACTTCTAAAAGGACTCTTTCTCAAGTTGGAAAAAGTCGTTAATTTTATTCATTAATTTCATAGTTTACCATTCGGGAAATATTTTCTCAAGAAAACCCTCACAAACCCATCCTATGTGGAGATAGAGTTTGCCGGAAGGTCATGCATTCTTTTTTTTACCAAATCTTTCAAAGCAAAAGGAATGAAATACAACCTACAATGTCTTGGGGCACATTAGAGAATTTCATCATTGAGCATACTTGCTCAAATTCACTTAGAAATAGGTAAGAATCACCATCTCCAAATAATTTGCGAAGCATGGTCGTGTAGTGTGGGCTAAAGGCAAATTGGACATCTTTACCAAGTTTCGAGACTTAAAAACATGATGGATTAGTAGACCTCGAAGGATAGAAGATTTGGTTCAAACTACTTTGTGGATAAGGAGGGCTTTGAGCTTGTCCTCTAGCCATTTCTTCCAAGTTAAGTGCTATGGGTTGGGTTACCTCGATGTGCGGTTGTACAATTTTAAAAAGGATGAGTCCCCCATAACTAGGCGACCTTGTACAAGCACTCATTCATCTTTTTTTTTTTTAAATTTTTTGGAATTTTTAAATTTTTTGGATTTTTTTTCTAAGTAAGAAAACTAAGATATGTACAATAATCAAGACTAAAACCAATGGGAATCCAACGTGATCGTCCCCAAAAATGGTGCCAATTTATTAGTAGATTTTTATGGTGAGAAAGGGGAAATCTTATCCTCTGGGATGATGGGAGACTAGCCTAAGCTAAATTACCTAAAATGAAAATTTAAACTCATTGCGCTACAAGTGAGACTTTAAATTTAACACAGATAATAAAAATTAAACTAAGTTAGCTATCATCAAACAACAAAAATAAAACACTTGGCACATAAAAAAGGGTAATTGGGGCTCGATATGACCCGTGGCATGACATGACCACCAACAATTCACAACAATCATTAAAAGATCACCTGAAAAAGACAATCTATCTTAAATCAACTATTAAACCTAATAAGAAATAATAACAGGGAAGAGAGAGAAAGTTACCCAAAAATCAATCTCTCTCGATGATGGATTTTTGAAGATCAATATACTTCTAATCAACACATGATCACCATCAAACGATAATTAATGTCAAATTTTTGCATCCATAGTTGATTTATGAACTTTAAATGTCCAACCCAAAGTTGAAGTGATGAAGGTAAAGATTGAAAAAAAAAAGAGAATGTAAAGAAAGTATGACTAAGTTTTGAGGAGTAGATTAAGGGTTCACATCCATTGTGATTGATCCAATGATCTTGCCATAAACCCTAATACATCAAAACCCATGGTTTAGGGGTAATTTTTGATTGTATAAAAATAGAAAATAGCGAAAAATTTAGGAGAGAGAAAGTAACATTAGATAATAATGAGAGAAGAGTATCAAGAGAAATGCAAGAAATCAATCAAAGATCAACTTTCATTCATGGAGAATAGAGAGTCTAAAATGGCTTTCTAGAGAGAGAAAAATGCTGATAAATTAAAGATTAACCCTAGAAAATATCCCATTCCCCTTTTCATTAGCCTCATCCCTTTTTTATTCAACCAATACTATAGCTTGGTAAGAGCGTACCACGTGGCATGGGTAGCACGTGCAAATTTTCTTTTTGCTAGATTGGAGCTTGCTGAAAAATAGGGGTAGCATGGGCATGCCACCCAGCATGGGCAGCCTATGCCAAAAGTTTGTGTGCTCTTTTTCTTCCCTTTTCTAGCTTTCGCATGCCGTGGACAACTTTGGCACACCTTGGACTTTCTTCTTGGCACTTTTAATCTTCTAGGCTTCAAAGTGAGTTGATATTTGCTCCCATTAGGAACCTTTTCACTTAACTCCTACAAACACAAACCACTAATAAATAACTACACTAGTGGTTATTTGCAAGCATGAGAGATGTTAAAACTATGTCGGTTAGGAATTGATCATATAATATAATGAATTATCATGATTGAACATTTTCTCTTTTTTTCTTTCTTACAAATAAAATCTTCCAAGTTGTACTAAATTTTATAAAATTGTTTTCAGAGAAAGAAAATCTTCCAACTGTAGTTAACCAAAATTGTATTTATTTGGGGAAAAAACTAATAATTATCTTAAAATGTTTTTTGAGAACATGTGTCCAAAATTTAAATGAGGAAAATTGGAAACTAAACATGTAAAATAGATTTTTCATAATTGGTGCATTTATTTTGTTATAATATAATGCTTTATTTTTGGTAATATTAGATGTGGATGGTAATGTAATATAATTAATTACAATAATTGAACATTGTCTCTTATTTTTCTTGGTAATAAAATCTTCCAAATTGTAGTTAACTTCATGAAATTTTTTTTAAGAAAGTAAATCTTCCATGTGTAGTTAACTGACTTGCATTAAAGAAAAATAAAACATATTAATATCCTGAAAATTTTGTGAGAGTGACATTGGTCAAAAATCTGGAAGGATTTGTTTTGTATATGTATGTGTGTATGTATGTATGTATATATGCTGTGATTTCCCACAAGCGTACAGTTTATTGTTGTTGTACTTATATGTGTCACCCTCAAAGATTAATTATGAAATTGGCCACTATTAACCTACGCGAGAATAGAGTTAGAGCTCAGCCCAAATTTATCAAACAAATAACTAATTTTGAATTAAGAAAACTAGTAATTAAATCACTTATTTGACTGCCTTCAAATTGGTACCTAGATTAACAAATTAATTATGCATAATTCCACAACATTTTAGCCATTTAACTTGACAATACTATGGCAACAGAAGAACGAATAAGAAACAAGTTTCCACTACTTTTGTTCAATTGAAATTCAACACAACCATAGAGACCCAAAATTCAAAATTCAAAATTGAACAAAACAAAGGTAAAAGAGTACTTGACAATACACAGAGGTGAGTAATGTTTGCACCAGGATGGCAATTTTAGCAAGTCAGGACAGAGGGACAAAGAGAACCGAATTGACTGCCCAACTTAGGATCAAGCCAAAGGAGCCAACCTGCAAGCAAAGCCAGCAAGCAGCCACAATGGCAAATAACTCTTAAAGAATTAGAGGCCAGTTGCCAAAGCCATAAGATCTCACTTATAGCAGAGAAAATTAGAGGAATGTCAAAGCATATAGAAATGAATCAAAAATTCGAACTCTCTAATCCTAGAATTTGATAACATCGATTTGGGAAATAAAGCCTCGATCTAAAACAGAAATAAAAGGAAAACCCATAAAAGAAAGAGGAATTAAGTGAAAAAGGGAGTGTCGGTTATAGGGAAGGAAGAAGATGAAGTTTGGGCGGGTGATTTCGATTTCGGTTACATGGGTCTGCTGGGAAGCTGGAAAGAGAAAAAAAGAATAAAAGGGGGGATAGGTCACGTGAGCTACATGTAGGGCGTTAATGAGGCTGAGAGGAGGACTGGCTGGGCCATGCACTGGGCCAAGGAAAACATCCAGGCCACTGGTTCGGAAATGAAGAGAGGCAGGTATTTTCAGCTCGAGTGAAGGAAGGAAAGAAGTAGAGAGGGGCACACACTGCTCGCAGAAGAAAGAACAGGGCTGAAGTCAGGGAGAAAATAGGAGGAGGAGAGGAAGCATGCTGATGGCGAGAAGAGGACTAGGCTTAGAGTTGGGCTGCTGGGAGTTGGGCCAGGACGCTACTGGGAAAGGAGAGGAAAAGGGGTACGTGTCATAGTTAGTGAGAGGGAGGCAGCAGGTTGGCCTTAAGTTGAGCCGTTTTTTTCCATCTATTTTTCCAGTTGATCCAATCATCTTTTTGGTACAATTTTTCTAAGAAATTTATTCATCATCTCCAATTTTCAAAATTCCTACAAAATAAACAAAAAATAGATTAAAATTCTACTTTAATTATTTACTTTTAGCAAATAGTAGATAGTAAAGTATATAAAATGACATAATTTTAGGTTGAACAATACGCCTACACATAAATTTTGGTCGTCCTTAAGTAAAATGAAACTAAAAATACTAGAAAAAGAAAATAAAAACTTAACTCACTTTCGTAGGGATCAGCATGCGCAACAAGCCCTTTAAAACCTTATGTTATACCTAGTGGACAAGCAAAATCTCATGAGAATTTGTAGAAAATAGACTCACAAAATCTTAAAAGCTAAAAAGAAAATAGAAAATAGGAAATCTAAAATCTTCTTGGTTTTTTCCAAGAACTCATATATACAAGACATGGACAAAATATACGCATTTTAATCAACCACATTATTCAAGTAATCTAAGCATTAGGTCACATATAAACATAATGTGCACATCAAAAAATTTTTAGTCCCCACTGATAACATCCATACGCCATCTTTCACCCGACTTGAGAAATATGTACAAGCCCAACTGGCGAAACCTCAATTTAGGGAACATGTAGAACACTTCCACTCATGTTTAAAATATCGCAAAGTTCACTCAATTCTTTTTCCAATCATACAAGCTACCATAGGCTTGTAAGAGTCTCAATTCTCCACCACTCAAATACAAAATGCAAAACGATAATCAAGAGGACTTTACAAAGGTTATGAGGGGGCTAAGGGTAAAAGGGTTAGAAGAGGATCAACTGATTTAGGAAACGATCACATAAAAGCGAAGTGATTAATGAGCAACTGAACACTTCCCGTAACTAAACCACACATTCTCCTAATATGACAAAATAAGGCATGACCCGCCAAAAGCAACATTTGGAAATGAGTTAAAATAACAATGGTCAAGTATATACAATCATGTCAAACACTCTTATATACAACATTTTTTTCCTTTTTCCCCATTTCACCTTTTTTTTTCTCTTCTTTTTTCCCCAAAAAAAGAATGAATGGCATGTAAGAAAATAACACAATTTAATTTCCAAATGGTCACAACAATACATCCTCACATCACACCAAAGCACCAAATACTTCATCACCCAAAAGATACCCATCATCTAATATTAAAGTGTTGTTCTATTAAGCTTGGTTTTGGTATAAGAAATGTGTTTAGGCCAAGGGTTAAATGAAGGTTCACCACAAATGAAAACGGTCAAGGCTTAAAGGGTTTACAAAGGGTAAAATATCCATACATATTCTTTCACCCCACTTAAGAAATATGTACAAGCCTAACTAGTGAAACCTCAATTTAGGAAACATGCAGAACACTCCCACTTATGTGTTCAAAATATCGTAAGGTTCACCCAATTCTTTTTCCAGTCATACAGGCTACCATACGCTTGCTAAAAGTCTCAATTCTCCACGACTCAAATGCAAAATGCAAAACGATAATCAAGAGGACTTTACAAAGGTTATAACGGGGCTAAGGGTAAAAGGATTAGGAGAGGAATAATTGATTTAGGAAACAAGGAGCTAAAAGCCAAGTGATTAATGAGCAATTAAACGCTTCCAACAACCAAACAACACATGCTCCTAATATAAAAAAATAAGGCACGACCCACTAAAAGTGTGGAAGTTGAAATAACGATGATCAAGTATACACAACCATGCCAAACACTCTTATTCACAACAATTTTTCCTTTTACCCATTTTACCCGCCTTTTTTTCTTTTTTTTTTTAAAAAGAAAAAGAATGAACGGCATGTAAGAAACTAACACAACTTAATTTCCACATGGTCATAACAATACATCCTCACACCACACCAAACAACCAAATACTTTGTTGTAATTTGTCATAAGTATACGGTTATTGTTGCAATACTTGAGGTGTCGATCCACAAGGATGGTATATGAGATTAAGTCGCACTAGAAGATTAAATTTTCTACGCTAAAATAAACTAAGGAAAACAACCTGTTGTAATTTTATCGAACTAACCTTGCAAGTAATTAGATATAACAGCTAAGGATAATTTCAGACAGTAACACCGAAGGGATTGTGAAGCATTAGAGGGTGATAACATTATCAACCCAACACTCCTTGATCAACTCCCAGTAAGACTTGAGGTTGGGCAATCTTGAGCTTCAGAACTAAACACTTGGCGCCGCAGAGAATAAGGAAAAACAACACTCAGAGGTAGACCTGCCAGTTCGGACGGGCGGGTTAAATACAGGTCGGGTGTATTTGGGTTCGGTAAAAATACGGGTCCGGTGTATTTTGGGTTCGGGTAAAGTACAATTAGGTGTATTTCAGTTTTACACGTTTCGGATCAACCCAGCGGGTTTAGAGCACTTTTTTTGTGAGTTGTTTTTCTTTTTTCAAATCAAAAATTTTGCATATTTATTACTCAAAATTGTCAGTATTTAATGAAAAGGCGTAATAATTGTAATTTCCTAAAAGAATATTAAAAATATTCAAAATTTTTATTATAATATATGAACATCTTCAACGGGTAGGCAAATAATCAAGCTCAACTTGGTTTTGGGTTGATAGACCCAAACATTGAAAGAAGGTCATCAGCAGGTCGGCTATTTATGGGGTAGCCCGTCTAGAGCATTTTAATGGGTTGTAACAATTTGACCGCTAATAACCTTTTTAACAATTTAATATTTTTATTAACTAGCATACCAATGTCCAATTAGCTACAACTTTATTAGTGGGCCGACTCCAATAGGAATACAGTTAGTCGTTTTCCTACCACTGTCATCATCATTCAAGATTAGTTAGAATGAAAACCAAATAAAATTGAATAAAAGAAGCACAAGATATTATCTTTCAGTTATAGCATCGAAAATCTAAATTATTACAAATTAATTAATTTTAAAAATAATTAGACATATTTGTTTAACTAAGTATATAATGGTATGACTTGCGCATCTTTAATACTTGTTTGCTTTTAAATTAACTTTCTTTAAAAGATTAGATAGTTATTTCATGCAACATTTTTAATTTTTTTTCATTTAAAAGTTGTGTACGATATTATTCTCAGAGAATGGAGAAAGAAAAAAATAAGGTTATTATTGTTTAATTTGTAAATAGATGCAATTGTTATGTAATGTCTTTTTAAACTATTCGATAAAAATGACTAACCATTATTGTTAATGTAATAGCGGGATCCTAAATCATGTTTATTTATTTAATTAAGCCATGTTATTAATTTTTCACATTTATTTATCTCATTTAATCATCCCAGTTAGAAAAATTCATTTCGGGCCCCACTTTGCAATTCAAGTTTGATTTACCGCAAAATTTTGAAAAAATCGATAGAAGGCCCTGATAAATATGATTAAGTGATAAATTATTTTTCATAATGTCACAAAAATTTAAGTTTTAACCATGCATAAACTTGGGCCCAAATTCAATAAGTATGGCCCCATTTATTTGGGCCCGATTTGCGGCCCGAGTCATTTTAGGCTCAAATTATGGCCCGAAAATTTGGGTTTAATTAAATTAAGTTAAATACCATCATTTGCACTAAATGTTAATTAGCAAAAAGTCTCTTTTTCATGCTTAAATATCAGCAAAGTATTATAGATAAACATCAAAGTCATTTTTTTTAACCAAGCAAAGACTTGTATTCTTCCTCTCCTCCTTTCTCTCCCCATGGGCTGCTGCTATTGTGCTGACTTCTGGTGGCTGCCGTCACCTTCTGCCACCAGCCGGGGCTGCTGCTGGCTAGCCCCACCACCACAGTACCACCAGCTGCCACCCCCTCAACCACCACTAGCACCAAACACAATACCACCTTTACATCTTCTTATATTCTAGCTTGAGTAAGGTAATCTTTAAATCCAACTTTGTTTAATTCTTGGTTTTATATTAGCTTTGATCATGAATCATGTTGTTTTGATGCAATCAAAAATTATTTTGATATTTTATTAGTTGGATCATCTTGAAAGAAAGAAAAGATGGAGGTTGTCCATGTTCATGCAAGTTTAGGGTGCAATGATGGATTTTGATTGTTTTAAGTGCGATTTTGTGATCTTTGGTGTTGATAATGAATATTAAGATGTTTATGCTAATTTATATAAGTTAGAGAGTGATTTTACTGGTGGTTATGTCAAGAAAAGCTTGCAAATAAGTGCTGTTATGCTATAAATAGACCCAAAACAAGGGTGCCTTTGGGAATAAACTGGTACTTCGTGGGACATGGGAAAATTATGAATTTTGGTGTGAAGATACGTCAATGAGTCAGCTTTCAATAGGCTCTGGAATTACTCAATTTTGTATTGTGTGGACAACGTTATGACCAATTTACTGAAGACTGTGCAGAATGCATCGAAACTGAGAGCAGTTTTGAACAGTGGAATTTACAAAACAACTGGTATTGATTAGCTTATTGAAAATTTGTGATTTATGGTGTGTAAATATATCAATGAGTGAGATTTCACATGCATTTTGAATCACCTTAATCCAAGTTCTGTGGAAAAGTTATGGTCATTTTGCTACGACTGCACAGATTGAACTGAAATTATACACGTCTGTGTTCTACCCTAATTTTAGGGACCCTACTATGTGAATCATTCTTTGTGTCCAAATAAAAGTTTTAGTGGACATTATGAGCTTTTCATATTGGGGTCTTACATCTTATTTGGAGATCAGAAGTGAAAGAAATTGATTTTCTAATGTAGACCATCAAACGGTAACATGAGTGAATACAGAAATCGTGACATTTGGTAATATTTTTAGAAGTTTCTATATAGTTATGGGTATTACAAGGAAATTACAAAGTGTAAGTGTGATTATGTATAGAAGCTTGCTTGGGTTGAAAACCAAGTTAAATGAACATGAAAATGAAATTTGGGAAGTGAGTAGAATAATGACTCAAAATCAGTGTCTATTGGACCAAATTACAGTGTTATATGAGCTTTTATGAAAACGTCACAGCACCCCTTATGGCATTAAACCATTTGTCATCTATTTTAGAAGTATTAAACCTTCTATTATCCATTTCAGAAGCATTATACTTTCCATTATCCATTTCGGAAACATCAAAAACCCATATTTCGTTTATTTAAATTGAAATCTTTTCATTAGTAGTTCAAGCATTCCAATGTGATCTACTTGGTTTCAATTTGTTGTATTTCAAGTTCACTAATCCTAGCTGATTTATTTTTCAGATCATCTTGATTTAACTTATCTTATATTGAATTATTGAAATTGTAGAAGTCTTTTTAATTAATCAATTTCCATTAAAGTTACGAATTATATCAGTGAATATGGTTTACTAACTACATTTATCTATAATTATATTTCTTAAACAGAAATGGGGCCTGGTCTATCATTTTCCTTTGTGCGTACGTATTATCAAGTGAAATATCACTTTAAAGACTTCAGGTATGTCCATTGCCCGTATCTTTAGAAATCAGAGTGTATTTATCAACGTTATTGTGTTTTGGTAAGTACATCAATGAATTAGTTTACACAGTGATTTATCAGTTAATTAGTGACCCCGCCCGTTATCATCTATAGGGCATTCGCCCTTCAGTTACCCGCGCTGCTTCAGGCAAGGTCCTCGATTGGCTTGACAGGTGTACACCTATTCATAGATTGCAACAGTATCAAGGGGTTCACTATCAGATAATAATTAGCAATGCAGTTTTATATTCATCTCATTCCCTATTTTGACCTTAAATGAATTACAAAGTGGGCCCAATCAGTGTTTCAATGATCATTTAAGAATTCAGGAATGCATGTACTTAGCTTCGGCTCACAGTTCGAAATGTTTTTCATGTTTTGTTTTAGGCAAATGCTCAGAGAATTGCCCTCATGCTAGAAAAGCAACGGAAGAGAATAAGTTGAGCAAGGAAAGCTGTATGAATAAGTGGTGATACAGTATATGTATACTTTAAAGCTGTATTTTGAATTCTTCGCTGTATGAGGATATAGATTATATGGTGAATTATCTTACTATCGTTTATAAACCTTACATTGGTTAACACTTGATTGTGAATGGATGATCATGTGTGAATGTGTGTGGTTGAGGTTATGCTTAACTATGTTATTCTAGGACACATACTTCAAGCCTTATCCTTTGAGATGGCGGTAACGCCCCTATCATTGGATTTATCAGATTACAATTGAGTGATTTATTAAGGAGAATATAAATAGTGAAACATGTTTAATTTGGGGCGGTATAGATTTGGTATCAGAGCCAGGTTGAGAATTTCTTTATGGGATATAGAGTATGGAGTTAAGATACTGAGAAAATTGGTTAGTGAGGAATGAAGATTATTATTATATCATTGGAGATTTGTGACACTAGTAATGTCTGCTTATCTCACACATATTCTACTCGTATATTCTTCTTTGTCAGATGGATCCATATAAAGTATATATAGTTTGATCTCAAGCAGCAAATTTGACGGAGATTTTGAATAACAAGTCGAAGGTGCTCTAATGCATTTAGGTAAGTATGGTCATATGAGCCACCCATCTGAATGGTATGATATCCTTTTAGCTGGAATTGTTTGTTTTTGGGATGTAAACCCTTGTACTCCAAGCGTGTGGCCCATAGAGTTGTGATCTCCGGTGTGTAGCCGTTAAACTTGATTTGATATCCTTTTATACTTCTATTCAATGCAGAGGATGTGATGTAAGGCTTTAAGCCTGAAAAATAGCCAGTTTTCAGGTAAAACTCTATCTGTTTTGCCCCAGAAATTTAAGAATCATTAACACTCTTAGCCCTAGGGTTGGGGGCTGTTGCAAATGTGTCCCATAAAAGGCCCTTGACTCATTTTGAGGGTAAATGCATAAAGAAAACCAAGTATGGGTGGAATACACAAGTTTAATCAACTTGGCAGTTTTGATCAGTGCACAAGGACCGATTTTGAAGTAACTTTTGTCTATGATCACCATGATTTATGCAAGGATTTTCCATCCTGACTTTGAGTATAAGGAGATATCTTTTATATGAAACAAGTTTCAAGTGGATTAGAGGTCATTCGGTTATTCAAAAATGCTAAATAAGTCAAAGTCTGCAAACTGGGTGAAATTCTGATGCACAAGGTCTGAGTTTAGCCCACTTGCAGCTTATGCATTCCATCAGATAGGAAAGTTTTAATTAGACTATGCATTTCAATGACCCAAGTTACAGCACATTTGGAGACCAGTGGTCAATGAAATTCAACCTAAAAGTCTGATGGTATAGACTATCCAAGTCAGTGGGTACCTGCAACTTTGAGCATATATTTCCTCATCATATGGGTGTCATTTTGTGCATTTCTTGGATCCAAGTGGCAATTACTTTAATTTGCTTCATTGATTGCAAATATTTTCTTCCGTAACTCACAAATTTCATCTAAGTGAGCTATATAGGGGTTCTTGATGTAATATCCCCTGAATTGTAGGATTTTGGAGAGGCTTATTCTATGGTACATAAGTTTTGAAACCATTAACTATCGACGATTCCATATAAGAGAAACCAAGGACACTTTAGGGAGACATTTTGTTTCAATCCATTGCAATTCAAGACTTGCTTAAATTGCCCAAACTCTGCAAGCAGTCCATTGACTCTACCTCCATCTGTGAAGTAGACATTACTCTTGAAAATATTTCACTGTATTTTCTGACAACATACCATTTACTATTGTCCTTATTGGACTATCAACTGTTGGATACTCCTCACTTTGATCAGGGGCTTCATCGTTTTGTCTTCATGACATCTCCCCATCCAGTTGCATCATCATTCACTCTCATGTCATATCTTCATCAGTTCTGATTACTTTTTCTTATTTTTAAGAGCTCAATTGTTACTAGTAGCTGGATTATGATTGGGTTGCACCCATGTCAGTAGATGATAATTTTGTAGCACGCATGAACAGAAGGTAGATCTTAACTATACTTTGTATAGGGGTTGATTGTTGTCTAACTTGTGGAATCCATTACTAAGGGAAACGCAATGTGTCTATCCTTTTTGGCTGATTCAACTTCAGTTTTCTATTGAAGATCACTTACATAAAACTTAAGTTTAACAATCAAAATCTTTGTCATACATTTGGATTACGCCAGTGAGAAATTTTGATGGGTTACTGCCCCTTGGAAAAATGTCTTTAACTGATTCATACTAAAGAACTCTAGAGTGGAAAGTATAATCCAGTGGAACCTGAAGAATGGATTCAAGGAATGGAGAAAGTTTTCACTGTAATAGAGATTCCAGATGATAAAAGGGTGAGCATTGGAACATTTTATCTAGCTGGTGAAACCGATATTTGGTGGAATATTATTCAGAATAGGCTCCTAGGGCCTGACTTCACTTCGAGTAGATTTCTAGAAGAACTAACCACAACACTTCGGATTGCCAAGTGGGAACTAACAAATGCATATGGTGCGGTAGCCCAGGGCACCTCATTGCTACTAGTTCCCGAAGATTGAAGGCTGTAGACAAGGGCTCCTACCTCCAAGGCCTGCAGCTATAGGAAGGTCGTATGTGTTCAATAAGAAGGATACTGCCACCTCTGGTGTGGCAGTTACTGGAACTCTCCTTTAATTTTGAAACCATTTTGTGTATTGATTGATTCAGTTGCCACTTATTCATTTATATTCACACGATCTGCCACGCAAGTGAATCTTGAGAATAAGGAGGCAGAAACTAATTATGGAATCAAGTTATCCAACGACTCTAGACTTGAGTGTTCTATCTCTCATAAACTTGTTTCAATTACTATTGGTAGGATAGTATTCCCTGGAGTTCTGATTCAATTTGACTCGTCAGACGTTAATGTCATGATGAAAATGAACTGGTTGTATACTTATGGGGTCAAGATGGATTGTGATGACCCTAAGATTAATTCAAGAGATGAATAAGGGAGAGAACTATGTTTCATGGTTATAGAGAGGAAAAATCTTGTCCTTTAAATTCTGTTATGAAAACAAGTGAGCCCTTATGTCAAGGATATGTTGTGCATTGGTGTTATGCTATTAACATTCATCCTAAGGAAGAAAAAGCAGAAGATATCCCGATAGTTTGCGAATTTATAGATGTTTTCCTGAAGAATTACCAGGGGCGCTCTGCAAATAGAAATTGATTATGAGATTGAATTAATCCCTTATGCTCAACCTATCTCCAACGCCCCATATCGTATAGCTCTAACAGAGCTTAAAAAACTTAAGATTCAGTTAGATGAGCTATTACAGAAAGTATTTATCAAACCATTCAAATGTTCCTCAATGTGATGCCCAGTTCTATTTGTAAAGAAAAAGAATGAAACCTTGAGGTTATGTATTGATTTCAAGGGGCGGAATAAAATCACCATCAAAAACAAATACCCATCGCCCCTAGTAAATGACTTGTGCAATCAACTACAGGGAGCAAGAGTCTTTTCTAAGATCGATTTGAGGTCAAGGTACCATCAACTTAGGATTATACCTAAAGACATTCCCAAAACCACACTAAGGACCATATTTGGGTCACTATGAATTTACTGTGATGCCTTTTGGCCTAATCAACGGCCCTCCAGCCTTTATGGATTTTATGAATAGAGTTTCATACCTTATTTAGACAAGTTTGTGGTGGTGTTTATAAAAGATATCTTGAAATACTCCAAGGACAGAGATGAGTATCCTGTTCATTTGTGGATAGTGTTGTAGACCTTGAGGGAACATCAATTACATAGCAAATATAAGAAGCATGAGTACTGGTTAAAAGTAATGGTATTTTTAGAACATATGGTTCTAAAGGATGAGATTAAGGTCAATTTGCAAAAGGTGGAAGTAGTTACCAAGTGCTCAAGACCCACTAATGCACTGAGATTAGAAACCGTTTGAGTTTAGTAGGGAATTATCGAGTTCAGAAAGGATTGGTCAAATATTATCTTTCCTGATCAATTTGTTGAAGCAGCTATAAAGTTAGCAAGAAGATATAGCGGTACCTTATCCCTCCCAACAGTTCAAGTCTTATGGGCGGTGCTCTACCCATAATCCAGGTGTACTGAGAATTTGAAAACATTACTTGTAAGGTGTATCTTGTGCAATCTATACTGACCATTAAAGTCTGAAGTATATCTTCACTTAGAAGAAGCTCAATCTATATGAAACATCAGTGGTGGCAGATCTAATGTCAACCAAGAAAGGAAAATGTTGGGCAGACGCCTTGAGCAGGAAGGCACAACATACCTTGAACACTGTAGTGAATACTCAACTGCATCTCTTGAGAGAGCTTGAGGACTTTGACATTCAATTAGCGTCGCATAGGAAGGCGAATGTTCAATTACCGGCACTTATTTTACTGCCCTCCCTAATGGAGGAAATTAGAGTGAATCAGGATAGCGATCCTCAGCTGCAAAGAATAAAGCACAATCTTGAGAAAGGGATTCAATTTCAATGAACTTTGTCATGGGATTCTCTCAAATATAGTGTCTGATAGAGATCAGAGGTTTCAAGCCTATTTTAGCAAGCACTGCAAAGAGCCTTTAGAACTAGATTGAACTTTTACAGTTCTTATTATCCTGAAACAGATGGGCAAGCATCTGAGAATATCAATGGATCAACTCTTCTAAATTGGAGTCTGTAGTGCTTCACGACCTACGACCAACATCTGCATTTGAAGAAAGTATGGAACTCCCAGCAGTCAACATTATGATAGCACTAGCAGAGAATCCTTCATAAACATCAGGATAAAATGACGGCAGACATTGACAACAAATCATCTTATGGGTCATGAAGATCTTCTCCAGCATTTAATAAGGTGACACATGGTAGAAGATTCCTGAAAATATCCTATTGAAAGCGACAGAAACGCTATATTGATAAAAGAAGGAGATTCCCGAACTTTCATGTATATAACAAGGTTTTTCAGAAAGTTTCATCAATCAAGGGTGCAAAAAAGTTTCACCATATCAGTTCATTGAAAGGTCGAATTCCATAACTTGTCTACCAGATCTGCCTATATAACTCAAACACGTACATAATGTGTTCCTTACCTCGCAATTCAGCGGATACTTTTTAGATCCTGACCATCCTATCATAATCAAATCTATTGCAGTCATTGGGGGTCTTGTGTTTTCAAGAGCACCCAGTTCAGATGTTATATCACAGGATTAAGCAGTTAAGCATTAAGCAGATATCTTTAACCAAATTATTTTGGGCAAATCATACCTCCCCAGAAGCTACTTGAGAAACTGAGCAAGAAGTGAAAGTCCAGTACTCATATCTATTTGAAATCACCTTGCATGATCGTCAAAGTTCATAGGTTTTGAGGACGAAACTCTTTAAGGGGGGAAGGCTGTAATAACCGGACCCTAAATAATGTTTATTTATTTAATTAAGCTATGTTATTAATTTTTCACATCTATTTATCTCATTTAATCATCCCAGTTAAGAAAATTGATTTTGGGCCCCACTTTGCAATTCAAGTTTGATTTACCACAAAATTTCGAAAAAATCGATAGAAGGCCCCGATAAATATGATTAGGTGATAAATTATTTTTCATAATATCACAAAAATTTAAGTTTTAATCATGCATAAACTTGGGCCCAAATTCAATAAGTATGGCCTAATTTATTTGGGCCTAGTTTGCGGCCCGAGTCATTTTGGGCTCAAATTATGGCCTGAAAATTTGGGTTTAATTAAATTAAGTTAAACACCATCATTTGCACTAAATGTTAATTAGCAAAAAGCCTCTTTTTCATGCTTAAATATCAGCCAAGTATTATAGATAAACATCAAAGTCATTTTTTTTTTAACCAAGCAAAGGCTAGTATTCTTCCTCTCCTCCTTTCTCTCCCCATGGGCTGCTGCTACTGTGCTGACTTCTGGTGGCTGCCGCCACCTTCTGGCACCAGCTGGGGCTGCTGCTAGCCAGCCCCACCACCACAGCACCACCAGCTGCCACCCCCTCAACCACCACTAGCACCAAACACAATACCACCTTCACATCTTCTTATATTCAAGCTTAAGTGAGTAATCCTTAAATCCAACTTTCTTTAATTCTTGGTTTTATATTAGTTTTGATCATGAATCATATTGTTTTGATGCAATCAAGAATTATTTTGATGTTTTATTGGTTGGATCATCTTGAAAGAAAGAAAAGATGAAGGTTGTCCATGTTCATGTAAGTTTAGGGTGTAATGATGGATTTTGATTGTTTTAAGCAAGATTTTGTGATCTTTGGTATTGACAATGAATATCAAGATGTTTATGCTAATTTATAAGTTAGAGAGTGATTTTAATGGGTGGTTATGTCAAGAAAAGCTTGCAAATAAGTGCTGTTATGCTATAAACAGACCCAAAACCGGAGTGCTTTTGGGAATAAATTGGTGCTTCGTGGGACATGGGAAAATTATGAATTTTGGTTTGAAGATACCTCAATGAGTTAGCTTTCAATAGGCCTTGGAATTACTCAATTTAGAGTTGTGTGGACAACATTATGACCAATTTACTGAAGACTGTGCAGAATGCATCGAAACTGGGGGCAGTTTTGAACAGTGGAATTTACGAAGCAACTGGTATTGATTGGCTCATTGAACATTTGTAATTTTAGGTATGTAGATAGGTCAATGAGTTAGCTTTCACATGCATTTTGAATCGCCTTAATCCGAGCTCTGTGGAAAAAGTTATGGTCATTTTACTATGACTGCACAAATTGAACTGAAATTATGCACATCTGTGTTCTATCCTAATTTTAGGGACACTACTATGTGAATCATGCTTTGTGTCCTAAATAAAAGTTTTAGGAGACATTATGATCTTTTCATATTGGTATTTTACATCTTATTTGGAGGTCAGAAGTGAAAGAAATGGGTTTTCTAATGTAGACCATCAAACGGTAACATGAGTGAATACAAAAATCGTGACATTTGGTAATATTTTCAGAAGTTTCTATATAATTATGGGTATTTCAAGGAAATTACAAAGTGTAATGAGTTCAACAAGTGTGATTATGTATAGAAGTTTACTTGGATTGAAAACCAAGTTAAATGAACATGAAAATGAAATTTGGGAAGTGAGCAGAATAATGACTCAAAATCAGTGTCTATTGGACCAAATTAGGGTGCTATATGAGCTTTTATGAAAACCTCACAGCTCCCCTTATGGCATTAAACCATTTGTCATCCATTTCAGAAGTATTCGACCTTCTATTATCCATTTCAAAAGCATTATACTTTCCATTATCCATTTCGGAAACATCAGAAACTCATATTTCGTTTATTTCAATTGAAATCTTTTCGTTAGCAGTTCAAGCATTCCATTGTGATCTATTTGGTTTCAATTTGTTGTATTTCAAGTTCACTAATCCTAAATGATTTATTTTTCAAATAATCTTGGTTTAACTTATCTTATATTGAACTATTGGAATTGTAGAAGCCTTTTTAACTAATCAATTTCCATAAAAGTTACGAATTATATCGGTGAATATGGTTTACTAACTACATTTATCTATAATTATATTTCTTAAACAGAAATGGAGCCTAGTCTATTATTTTCCTTTGTCCATACGTATTATCAAGTGAAATATCATTTTAAAGACTTCAGGTATGTTCATTGCCTGTATCTTTAGAAATAAGAGTGTATTTATCAACGTTATCATCTTTTGGTAAGTACATCAATGAATCAGTTTATACAGTGATTTATCAGTTAATTAGCGACCCCGCTAGTTATCATCTATAGGGCATTCGCCCTTCAGTTACCCGCGCGGCTTTAGGCGAGATCCCCAATCGGCTTGGCAGATGTACACCTATCCATAGATCGTAACAGTATCTAGGGGTTCACTATCAGATAATAATTAGCAATGCAATTTTATATTCATCTCATTCCTTGTTTTGACCTTAAATGAATTGCAAAGCGGGCCTAATCAGTGTTTCAATGATTATTTAACAATTCAGGAATGCATGTACTGAGCTTCGACTCACAGTTCGAAATGTTTTTCATGTTTTATTTTTGGCAAATGCTCAGAGAATTGCCCTCATGCTAGAAAAGCAACAGAAAAGAATAAGTTGAGCAAGGAAAGCTATATGAATCAGCGGTGACATAGTATATGCGTACTTTAAAGCTGTATTTTGAATTCTTTGGTGTGTGAGGATATAGATTATATGGTAAATTATCTTACTATGGTTTATAAACCTTACATTGGTTAACACTTGATTGTGAATGGATGATCATGTGTGATTGTATATGATTGAGGTTATGCTTAACTATGTTATTCCAGGACACATACTTCAAGCCTTGTCCTTTGAGACAGCGGTAACGCCCCTATCATTGGATTTATCAGATTACAATTGAGTGATTTATTAAGGAGAA
Organism: Carnegiea gigantea; assembly: GCA_029747015.1. Classification (NCBI taxonomy): domain Eukaryota; kingdom Viridiplantae; phylum Streptophyta; class Magnoliopsida; order Caryophyllales; family Cactaceae; genus Carnegiea; species Carnegiea gigantea. The sequence continues at coordinate 129,802 of JAKOGI010002139.1, forward strand.
TATAAACAGTGAAACATGTTTAATTTGCGTCGATACAGTTAAGAAGGATAAATTAGAGAAAAGTCAAAAACTATGGATATCATGTTCGGGCGGGTGGGTTCAGGTTCGGGTTCGGGTCGGGTTTGACCTGCTAATTTGCGGGCTTTTCGGGTTTGGTTTATTTCAGGTTCGGGTCGATAAAATCGTGTTCAAAACTCAAAATTTTCGGGCGCGTTCGGGTCAGGTTTTCAGGCCGGGTCAATTTTTGCCAGGTCTACTCAGAGGAGACTTTACACAGTGAACAAATCCTTATGCCCAAACAACGACACTCACGACAATTATATCAGAATTAAACAAAGAAGAAAGTGATTCAAATTATATCAAACTTGAATTTAAATCGAGTATCATTCCAATCCAAATTTCAGAGGTTGGAATCAAATTCCATAAATCCAGGTGCGAATTGTACTCAATCGAGAATCAACTAAAATAAATCTAAAACTGAAAACGGAAAAAGTGAGAATCAAATGCTAAAATTCTGCTTCGTGTGCGCACCCTATCGGATTCTCCTTCGATCCCCATTTGAAGCACTCGCAAAAATGTCACTCCCGCCCTGTTCGGTTGCCTTCATTCACTCCTTGTAACTGTTGGATTTATGATGGTGATGATGATGGATTAAATGGTAAGCGGAGAGAGAGAGTAACGGATGGGAAAGAATCGAGTTGCCCTACTCTGTTTTTTTTTGGCGACCTTCTAGACTGCAAAACCGAAGAAGAAGAAAAAGAAAGGAGAGAGAGAAAGTCGCTCGCAGCTCACGTGTGTTGTGCATGACTTCTTTAAAGTAGAAGCAGGTCGGGTTGAGAAGGGAGCAGCTGGGTTAGGGCGTGCGTTGGGCCTCTATTACTGGCCCGAGAGAGATGAGATGAGAGAAGAGGAAACAGACTGCCGACTTGGATTCAAGGAGGTAGGCATGCCTGGGCCAGCCCAACAGGGGAAGGGAAGTCAAGGGAGAGAGAATGGGAGAAGGAAAAAAAGCGGGCTGGGCTGTACTACTTGCGCTGTGAATGGGGCTTTAGATTTGTCTTCTCTTCCATTTTTCCTTGCTTGATCCAAACCTTGAACTAGTGATTTATTTTTTTCCAAATTTTTCAAACCATACAAAATACTATTAAAATTCTAATTTAATAATTTATTTTGGAGCAAATAATAGATGATAAAGGGTATAAATTAAACTCAATTTCTGGTAGAACAAATATCCCCACACCTAAATTTTGCTCGTCCTTGGGTAATAAAACTAAAAATCATAGAAAAAGAAAATAAAATCCTAACTCACTTTCGTAGAAATCATGGTTGCACTTAGCACGTGCAACAAGCCCTTTAAGCCCCTAGGTTACCCCTAGTGGACGAGGAAGGTTTCGTGAGGGTTTGTAGAAGATATACCCGCAAAATCTATAAAAGAAAAGAAAAATCTTTTTGGTTTTTTTCAAACAAAAAACTTATACGTACAACACCGAGGAAAAATATATACACATTCTAATGAACCACATCACTCAAGTAACCAAAGTACTAGATCACATATAAACACAATGTACACATCAAGAAATTCCTAATCCTCACTGATGATATTTATACACAATCTTTCACCCTACTTAGAAATTATACACAAGCATGATTGATAAAACCTCACTTTAGAGAAATGTTGAACACTCCCACTCATATGTTTAAGATATGATAAGGGTCACTCAATTCTCTTCCAATCATACAAACTACAAAAAGCTTGCTAAGATTCTCGATTCTCCACCACTAAAATACAACATGCAAAACAATAATCACGAGGACTTTGAGGGTTGTAATGAGGCCAAGGGTAAAGAGTTAGGAGAGGGACAAACGATTTGGGAAATGAGGAGCTAAAAGTCAAAGCTAATGAGCACCAACACTTGCACCAACTGTAATGATGAGAACACACTCTCTCAAAACAGAAAATAAGAACACACCCCACAAAATTAACCATTGAAAATGAGTATATAAGGATACAACCATGCCAAACACTCTTATTCACAGCAGTTGAATTTTTTTTTTGAATTTTTTAAACTTTTTTTACTTTTTTCCTTGGAAATTTTTTCATCTTTTTTTTTCATTTTTTTCATTTTTCTTGCTTTTTCCTTTTTTGTTTCTTTTTTCATGAAAGAAAATGAATGATTGGCATGTGCAAGAATAATGCAACTCAATCTCTAAATGATCACCATGATACATCCCAATATATATCAAAATCAACCTCTAAATTCATAAAATACCCAAAAGTTACCGTCCAAATAATAAAGTGTTGCCTCATTAGCCTTGGCTAAGAGGTAGGAAATGTGTTTAGGCCAAGGGCTAAGATGAAGGGTTCACAACAAAAGGGTTAAGGCTCAAAAGTGCTAGCAAAGGGTAAAACAGTCAAATTTGGGTGGCAACTTGGCTATGTAGTTTATTAAAAAAAAAAAAAATGTCTATAATGATGCACATGCTAAATGTGATTTTGAAGGGAATCAAAGCAAGTTCTAGAGATGTAATTATGGAAAAGGCACATATGAAAGAAAAATGTGAGACTGGCTTGATGAATTAGTCTATAAGGCTCAAAATATCACGGGTTCATCTACCATAGTCAAGCTTGCTTAGAATTAATGTCGGGAATTAGGATCGCATACAAACATCATACTTTAGGACTAAGTTCTGTCAATGCACACCACATCTATATACAACCTAACATTAAGGTATAAGAGAATATAGCCAATCAGAATAGCACATATATTCCCAAAAACAAAGCAAAAATCTTTTTGGATTTGCAAATTTTTCAAAGTTCAATGTGTCCCTACCCCCACACCTAAATCTTATAATGTCCTCATTTAGAGCAGAAAGAAACATTAAATACCAAATAAAACCAAAGAAAACAAATAAAAACAAGACTTAAAAACAAAAATTACATGACTCAAAAACAATTCTACAACATATATACACAAAAGAGAAAAAGACAAGCAACTAACCATACAAAAAGAAAAGAAAAAGGAAAATGAGAAAAAGAGAGAAGAAGAGAAGAAATTTCTCAGCAAACCAAGTCGGTTGCTAAGTACACTCAAGCTATCATCACAATCATTGGTCAGGACTGGGCTCATGAAGTATTAGACACTCCACATCTTCCTTACTTGGCAACTCTAGAAATTGCTTCAAACACTAGCCATTCACTTTGAAGGTGGCACCACTCTCAAGATCCTGTATTTTGACTGCACCATAGGAAAAAACACATGAGACAATATAAAGACCAGTTCATCGGGACCTCAATCTTCTTGGAAATAGATGGAGCTTAGAGTTATATAAGAGTACTTTCATTCTGGTGGCAAACTCTTTCCTAAGAATATGTTTGTCATGAAACAACTTCGCCCTCTCTTTGTAAGATCGAGCACTCTCATAAGCCTCAGCTCTAATCTCATCAAGCTTACTCAATTATAGTCTACGCTCCTTACTGGCCTCGGTTAAGTCATAATTCAGCATCTTAATGGCCCAAGCCCTATGCTCTTTCTCTATAGGAAGATGACAAGGCTTACCATAAACAACTCTAGAAGGCGACATACCCAAGGGAGTTCTCTATATGCCTATAGAGCATCTATAAGCTTGTCAACCCAATCTTTCCTATTCTTACTCACTGTCTTCTCTAGAATATGTTTGATTTGCCGATTGGACACTTTAACGCGGCCACTAGTTTGAGGATGATAGGGGGTAGCAAGCCTATAGACTATGGAATAACTCTTCAGTAGACATCAAAAGATCTGTTATTAAAATACGTGCCCTGATCACTAATGATTGCACGGGGCATACCAAATCTAGCAAAGATGTTCTCCCTAAGGAACTTCACAACAACCTCAGCATCATTAGTCCTAGAAGGGATTGCCTCAACCCATTTAGAGATATAGTCCACAGCTAACAAAATGTACTCATTCTCAAAAGGTGATGGAAATGGTCCCATGAAATCAATATCCCACACATCAAAAATCTCTACCACAATGATTGAATTTAGTGGCATCATATCTCTCACGCTTATTCTACTAAACTGTTAGGACCTAGGGCAACTCTTATGGTACTTAAAAAAGCATCCCTAAATAAAGTAGGTTAATAGAAGCCACATTGAAGAACTTTGGTTGCAGTCTTCCTACCACTAAAATGCCCCCCACATGCTTGGTCACGATAAAAAAAGGACATTCTTCACCTTATTGTCGAGAATACACCTAAAAACTTGATCAAAGCAGCACTTAAACAAATAAGGATCATCCCAAATAAAGAACTTCACTAGGTGGAAGAACCTATCTCTGTCATTTTAAGTCCAAGCCTCAGGGATTCTACCAGCAACTAGATAATTCACAATATCAGTATACTAAGGATTAGGGTGGATAGCGTATAATTGCTCATCGGGGAAGCACTTAGAAATACTGGACTCACTCTTTCTATCATAGAGAATCCTAGACAAATGGTCAGCTATAAGATTCTCTGAACCTTTCTTGTCCCTAATCTCACAGTCAAACTCTGGTATAAGGACATGACTTAAAAGCAGGATCCATCATACATGGTATCGAGTTGACACTAGCCCCTAAATCAAGCGAAGCTCTATGAACAAGCTGGTCCCTTATGAGTACAGAAATAGTAGAGAAACTGGGGTCCTTATACTTCACTGGGATCTAGTAAGAAAGAATAGAACTAGCACTACTGGTTAAGAAAGCCTTTTTAGGGACACTAATGGCTCTCTTGGTGGTACACATATCCTTTAAGAATCTAGCATATGGAGGCATCTGCTGAATAGCATCGAGTAAAGGAATGTTAATTTTAACTTGAGAGAAGGTCTCTCTCATCTTCTCAACATGAGCTTGGTCTTTTTTCTTAAGCCTATGGGGAAAAGGAGCTAAAGGCATATGGACTTTCTCAGCAGAAGTAGGAGAAGAAGAAGGCTCCTTAGGTGGTGAAGGAACTGAGTTAGAGGAATCTTTTTTCTTAAGCTTCTCTTGTTTAGAACGTGACTTAGGAGGAAGGTGAGTATCAGAATCATTGGGGACACCATTAGTAGCATCTCCTGAGCTACTAGATGAACTAGTTTCTAGAGGAGAAAAAGAAGAAAAAGAAGAAGAATTTTGGAAGAATTACTAAGGATACCTACAGGGTTTATTAGGATTTCTCACTTGGTTATCAATCTTTTGACCAGATCGGAGATATAAAACTATATTCACTTTCCTTACAGGTCCACTAGGGTTAGCACTCGAAGAAGCGGTGGTGTGACCCTTAAGGTTCATCTCAGGTTGACTTGGAAAAGTATCTGACTCCCTAGAAGATGATGCTAATTGGAGATACTGTTCAGTCATCATTCTCATCATTCTCTCCATATTAGTATTAACCATTCTCTCCACATTGCTATTAACTCTCCTCTTAATTTTTTCAATGTTAGTATAACTAGAAGGAGGTTGAGCTTCAGCTACAGGAGGTGGAGGTCTAGGTGCATTAGGCACACTTGGAAAAGCCGGTCTCTGAAAGGAGTTCGAGGGATGAGAGATGGGCTGGGAGTTAAGAACCACAGTATTTGGTCCATTACTCTAAAAAAAGTTACAATGATTTCTCCACCCTGGATTGTAATAAGGGGAAAAGGGGTCATTCTTGGGTCTCTGAAAGGCCATACTCGCTTGCTCTTATCCAGTTGCTGACGGGTGAGCAAAATAAGGACAAACACTTAAAGAATGATCTAAAACGGGCAATGAGAACAGGACACTGTAGAAGTCTGAGATAGCTAGGTCATTTAGGGAGACAATTTCTTCAACATGTTTTCCAAAACAGCAATAAGATAGAATGTAATCCAGCCCTTGCACCCCTAGAATTTAAGCTATCATTGCGAGCAGTTTTTCACTGCATGGTTTTCTTAGCCAAGTCTTCTAAAAATTCCCCAGCGGTTGTGGCGCTCTTAGAAAGTAAGCCACCATAAAACATGGACTCCACCATGGTTCTAGTCTGTTGATCAAGTGCTTCATGTACAATTTGGCACAAACGTGCTTAGTCTAAACCATGATGGGGACACTCAGCCAACAAATTTTTAAACCTATCAAAATATTTCCAAAATGATTCCTTATCCAGTTACACAAATTGATTGATTTCATTCCTCAGCTTAACAATCTTGGCATTAGGGAAAGATTTTCTTAAGAACAATCTCACAAAATCATTCCAAGAAATTGCAGAATTAGCAGCCAAGCCATACATCCAATGTTTAGTAAAATCTTTCAAAGCAAAAAGATTCAATTTCATTTGCACAACATCAATAGGGATACTAGAGAAATGCATCATAGAACAAACTTCTTCGAATTCCCTCAAAAATAAATAAGCATCCTCTAAACCTATGAATTTTGGGAGCATTTGAGTATAGTGAGGTCTCAATTCGAAAGTCACATTTGGTCCAAGGTTAGGTATAGTGAAACAAGATGGCAAAGCAGTCTTAGGAGGATGAAAAATATCACTCAAAGATCTCTCTTGTGCCATTTCTTCTATATTAGGCTTGGCTTCAGGTTCAGGTTCACTCCTAACAAGTCTATTACTTTCAGGGCCTCTAACCCAACCAGTCATGTAAATTCCACACTCTCACCAAAGGATCTATTTTTTTTGTCTTTTCTTTATCTAATTTTTTTGGATTTTGAATTTTTCTTTTTTTTTCTTTTTCTTTACTTAAACCACAAAATAAAACAAAAGCAAATCAAACCTAAAAACAATATACAAATAGAAAATGACCAAATCAAAAACAAAAACACCAGCACAAATAAACTAAAAGAAAATTAGAAAATAAACTACACCTAAACAACCTAATTCTAAAAATAAAATTAAAACAGAAAATAAAACTCCTAAAATCAGAACTAAATATACAGTAAATTCAACACAATCATAAGGAACATGAACATATTTTATTTGATTTTTTCTGTCCCCAAACAGTGCAGAAAATTGCAAATAGATTATTGGTTCCAAAATTCACAAAAAATCCAAAAAGTCTCAAAAATTCGAGAAAAATTCACACAAACTCTAAAAATTATGTTGAATTCCAAAAAAAAATTAGCACAGCAAAAATCACACCAGAAATGCTCCAGAAATTCCAAACAGAATTTGAAATTAGTGAAAAATCTGCACTGTATTGCCTCCTTTTTTTTTTTTTTGGTGGTTAGCTCTACCTTGTTTCTTTTTGCTGTACATAAACTAAATTTATTAGTACGGTATTTTCAGTAATAAATAACCTCTAAAAACCAAACTGAAACTAATCTCAACAAAAATCAAAATACTAACTAAAATAAAAAATAATCCAAACTAAATTACTAAAACTAAATAACGACTCAAACTAAACAAAAAATCACAATTATAAATCTAAAACGAAAACGACTCAAACGACTTGAATAACTAAACTATGACTCGATGCAACCAAATTTCACAAATCCATCCCCGGCAATGGCGTCAAAAACTTGTTGTAATTTCCGCAAGTATATGGTTATGGAATACCTTAGGTGTCAATCCACAAGGATGGTATATAAGATTAAGTCACGCTAGAAGAATAAATTTTCTATGGTAAAATAAACTAAAAGAAATGACCTGTTGCAACTTTATCGAACTAACCTTGCAAGTAATTGGATATAACAACTAAGGATAATTTCAGATGCTAACACCAAAAGGATTGTGAAGCACCAGAGGGTGATAACATTATCAACCCAACACTCCATGAACAACTCCTGGTAAGACTTGAGGCTGGGCAATCTTGAGCTTCAAAACCAAACACTCGGCGCCGCAGAGAACAGGGAAGAAAAACACTCAGAGGAGACTTTACACAATAAGCAAATCCTTATGCCCAAACAAGGACACTCACAACAATAATATCAAAATCAAAAAAAGAAGAAAGTGATTCAAATTATATCAAACTTGAATTTAAATCGAGTATCATTCTAATCCAAATTTCAGAGGATCGAGAATCAAATTCCACAAATCCAGGTGCGAATTGCACTTGATCGAGAATCAACTAAAATAAATTACACCTAAAAACGGAAAAAGTGAAAATGAAAGGCTAAAATTCAGCTTCGTGTGCGCCCCCCTTAGGATTCTCCTTCAACCCCCATTTGAAGCACTCCCAAAAACATCACTCCCATCATCTTCGGCTGCCTTAATTCACTCCTTGTAACCATTGGGTTTATGATGGTGATAATGATGGATTAAATGATAAGGGGGGGAGAGAGAGAGAGTAACGAAAGGGAAAAAACCAAGTTGCCTTGCTTCTTTGTGTTCGTGACCTTTTGGGCTGTAAAACCGAAGAAGAAGAAGAAGAAGAAGAAGAAGAAGAAAAGGGAGAGAGAAAGTCACTGGTTGCTCACGTGCATTGTGTGTGACTTCTTTCAAGTGGAAGCAGGCCGGGTTGAGAAGGGGAGCAGTAGGGTTAGGGCGCTTGTTGGGCCTGTATCACTAGCCTGATAGAGAAGAGATGAGAGAAGAGGAAACAGACCGCAGACTTGGGTTCAAGGAGGTAGGCGCGCCTGGGTTGGCCTAACAGGGGAAGGGAAGGTGGGGGAGAGAGAATGGGAGAAGGGAAAAAAAAAGGGGCTAGGCCGTGCTAGTTAGGTTGCGAACTGGGCTTGGCATTTGTCTTATC